>OY735242.1:2013559-2278559 GCA_963457665.1 Thysanoteuthis rhombus
AGACCTGCCAAGTCTCCGAAAAATATTCAGTCTCCAGATAAATGCGATCCATCTTGAATAAATATGATTTTCAAAGGTAAAAATTGCCTTTTATTGTAGTTCATCGATTTGTTTAAAAACTAGATGCTGCTAATAGGGATTCGTCAGAACATTTCCTCATAGAAGAAGTCCTGGAGTTTTCAAGTTTCAAAACCACCACGTCAGTAAATTTTCACAAACTTCATATCCACGAATGATATCTTGAGGATCTTACTTTACAGAACATGGCACATCTGGATTTCTCTTAGCAAATTTCAGCAATCAATCTGTATGTTGTGCATTGGGGAAAAAAAATAAAAATAAAAAAAATATAGATAAGTATAGCCAGTGGTCAGGGATTAATGCAAGTGTTCCTCATAGGATAAAGCTGTTACAAGTATCATATCTGGACATATAAATTTAGAAAGCTGTTTTTTTTTTAATTAATCCCCCCCCCCATTTGGGATTTCAGGGTTAACGATTTAGTCGATTTTTAAAAAATTTTCTGATTTATGATTGATTCCCAAGTTCAAGAGAAAACTCGAGGGAGAAAAAAAAAAAAAAAAAAAAAAAAAAAAACCTCCAGGTTAGCAATACTGATTAAAAGTATTCTCAGGGTACTGCGAATAAACTAAAGGGACCACACTTTGTTAATCAAATACCAATTCCTTTTAAATAGGTTTTATGGAGTTAAATCTTTTACATTCTTAGAGTTATTTGAAAAATCCCTGTAATTGGCAGATTTTATATATATATATATATATATATATATATATATATATATATATATATATATATATATATATATATAAAAAATGGATAGTCACTAGTCCTTTTCAATAATGATTATTAGTGTAAAAGCTGAATTGACAAAAAGATTAATCAAATAAATAAAAACTGAGATCTTTAAAGAGAAAGTCTAATGGCTTTCAAGACAAAAGCCACAAAAAAAAAAAAAAAAATTGTACAAGACTAGAGACTGCAGACATCAGGTCAAAAGTAAATGAGAAAATCCTAAGATTTAACGAAAATGAATAAAATTTTCTTTGGTTTTACTTCTATCATTTACACCTAGAAGCCAGAATTAAAACCAAACGATTCAGTTTTATTTATAAAATCATAGCTAATTCAACTTCAATGGAACTTGTTTCTCTTGGACCCCCAACTCATTCCGGGGAAGGCTGGATTAGGCCTAAAAAGCATTTATTTATTGTTGTCAAGAGTTTTTAAAATATAAACTGAAATACTCCAAAATATTGGCATGACAATTTGCTTATCATCCAATTCAAGTTCTTCAAAAAGAGAGAAATATATACATATGCGAGAGAATTTCTTAAAGATTTTATCCACATATCAGGGAAAATAACATTCAAATGCCAACTCCAAACAACTGCAGAATGAGTGAATCCGTGCCAGATGAGAAAATAATTTTGCTGTTGACAAATCCCTTGAGGATCGGTTTGAATGCAATGGGGACTTTCACTAACTTCTTCGGGCTGAAAGAAAAAAAAAAGTTTAAAGTTTAAAGAAATTAAGAACTATTTCAATAGATAAAACTTTTTGTTTTTAAATACTGAAATTATTTTAGGGGTATTATCTAACAAAGAAATAAAACAACAAACATGAAAGAATGCTTTTGTTCATTTGTTCAAATTTTACTTAGTTTTTAGTATAATAGATTAAAGATTCAGCATTTTGAATCATATCATTATTCTGGTCAGCACTCAAATAAAAAAAGTACTTTTGTTGTTTTTTCCAACTTGAGCCATCAAATATTTTTGAATGGCCAGCACAAAACAAGCATTTTCAATTGTTAAAAGTTACACTGCTACTCAGACGAATTCAAAGACACATGCAATGCAGAATCGAACCAAAAGATTTGCAACTCAGTTCTTTTGAGTGATAGAATCAAATATTACAAGCAAATAGAATGAAAGCTAGCTTGAACCTGGCTGTAACATCATTCACCAGAACAACCACATTGGCCGATCATGAATTTTCAACTAAAAACCATTATTAGATTTTTTTTTTTAAATTCATCTCTAAAAGACAAAGGTATTATGCATCCTTAGTCTAATTTTATGACTTTAACTTCGTCTTGATCTATTAGTAGCTTTTATTAAAACTTTTGCTCAGACCAATTACTCTTAGCAAGTGATCAAACAGTGTCTGACTGGAAAATTATAATATTGGCTACGTATTTCCCAACAAATCCCAATTCCATAAATAGGTATACCTTGATTAATAATTCGTTCCTAAATTTTCTGTACTGTTCAAGGTCTTATTATAAATTGAATGTTCTGTTTTTATTTCAGCTTATAGTTTGTACAGCAATACCTTAAACACACGTAATCAAAGCCCGCTCTAATCGTGTGTATAAGAAGTCGATTAAATGCAGGAAGAGTATATAAATTATAAGTGTACATTGAAAACAAATATCATAAATGCGTGTTACTCTTGTTTGTATCTGAGATTTTTCTTCTGTTTTATTTCTTTTACATATTTGTTTCCTATTTCATTTTTAATATTTGTTGAGAAAGAAAAGCAGGGTTGACAGTATTAGGATTTTTTGGAAAAAAATTTTAAAATAATTTAAAGTCTACTGTTGCAAATTTAGATGTTTTTGTTTTATTCAATTTTTTTAAATTTTAGAGTGACTTCCAGGATCCCATCTAAATTAGAAACACTGAATAAAAGAGTAAAAGGCGACAATCCAATAGTTTTTTTTTTGGTATGGTAAAGCATAACATACAAATATTTCTGTAAAATAGATTTTTCCGACTTGGAACCATTTCGAGATATAACTTGCTAGTTAAAAACTGAACCTGGCCATAAGTCTCGGACTACTTTTAATAAATCAAAAAAATTTTTTTCAAGTTAAGAAATGAGTTGAAGTTAAAGAAAGATATGATTATTAAAGGGAGTTAACTTACTTTATCATAAAAGACTTCACTGATACAGAAAACACATCTTCACACAGTTCTTCCACAGTGATCTGAAAAACAAAAAATAAGGGGAAAATTATAAAGATTTCAGCATCTTTTCCTTTTCTCTTGCAATAAAATGCGAAAATCTCAGATTTCTCCAACACTTTTTTGGCTCTTCCTTTTTTGACTTATTTTTTAGTGGGGTTCAGGGGCAGCTGAAATGGACAAAATTTCACTGACTCCCTATTCCCAAGGATCCACCTCCCAAGTGCTCTAACAACAGGTAGGGTGATCAACAAACTAACACCTGTAGCAAAAAAAAAAAAAAAAAAAGAAAAAAAAAAAAAAAAGAAAGCTTGTTAAACAAGGTGAATTTTGCATATATCTATGTACAAAGGTGTGGGGGTTCACACTTTGAAAATAATCCCGTGTCAAATTCTGACCTTGCGTAGAAGTAGGTTTCCTCTTTTGTAGCTACCATCCTGTTATTCCTCGTTTGCTTGTGACTTAACCATCTTTACACACAATAGACACTAACGACCCACGATACATCAGTTAGCCTTTACCGAACTTATGATGTGTAAGGAGGTGCGATTGTCATTATGGTAATGAAGCGGAAAATGGAATTGGTGATCCAGGTTCAAACTCTGGCAGTAAATGTTCACATTGCACTAATGCACTTGAGAGGCATGAATCCATCTCTTCTTCCCGCTAACCATGGTTAGGACAAATTGGGTTTTCTAGCATTGGGATGGCAACTAGTCCAGGAGAAGGACACCTGATTCCAAAACAAGTGAACAGAGCCCCCTTGAGACAGTTTGAAGCCCAATTCAACACCCTTCCGGCAGCCAAGCCGATACCAGACGTATCACTCAGCTTCCATCTTGACTACATCAGCAAGGCCGAGAGGGGGTGGGGTCATGACAACCGGGCATCCTAGCATCTCCATTTGCTTTGCCCAGGCCTGTGCCTTGGAGGGGATACTCTAGCGTCATTCCATTGTCTGCAGAGCCCGAATGGGGGTCATTCCACCTTGTGATATTCCTAGATGTCTCTCACACAAGTGAATTAGAACTGATGATTAAAAGACATCATTTATTGAAAATTCCACCGTTAGCATTCAAGCATCTTTTGAGACATTATATTTCAAAGTTCAAATCCTTCAACAAAAAGTTCCAACAACACCGGTACAAAATTTCCCGATTTCAAATGGCTTGGGGAGAGCAAAGACTGGTGCCCAGAATTTCTCTCATAAACTTGAATGACTAGACACCTCTGAATAATTAGAGAGAAAATAAACTACAAAAAGGTTTTCAAAGATTGAAACTTTGATATTTTGAAATTGTGATAAAGAGATAATCAGGAATGTAAATCAGGTCATTATGGAAAATAAACTTTAAGTGAGCATTAAGATAATAAATGGGTCTGGTTAGTCACTCAATAGAAACCCTCCCATGAAAAACATCTTTTAGCAGCATGTGTTGGGGGGTGATCAATTTAAACATTGGATAAAGGGTGGTGGTCAATGAATAAGTTACTTAGTGATAATAGGTGATCATTAAAAAAACAGGCGTATGCTGCTGGACACAAACTAAGGGACCAATCTAGGAGGAACTTGCATTGCAAAATCTCCCGCCCCTGCAAAAAAAAAAAAGAAAAAAAAAAAAAAAAAAAAAAAAAAGGAGGATTCAGGGGAGAGGATTCAATAAAAATTTTTAAAAAATAAATAAAATAAAATAAAATAAAATAAAATAGAATAAAAAATAAAAAATAAAAAAAATAAATAAAGTTTTTTCTAGACATAATAAATATTGAAATTTTCATCCTTTTAATTTCATTAGTGTGGCCTGTACATGAAATGCATGCATAAATACTTAACCAGCTAGACTAGCTTAAAAACTGGAAAAAAAAAAAAAAAAAAAAAAATTATTAAGAAAACATACACTAACAATCTCTAATAAAAGAGAAAAGGAAGGAGGAGGACAAAAGAGCCCTCCAAATGGAAAATGTTGGGGGCAGGACATAAATCAAATTTTTTCAGATTTTTTATGAAAACATTTCCGATCAAATCACTGTAGCCTCACAAATGGCCTGCCTGACCAACCAGCCAAGTGGGCTACAGATTCTTCTCTCTTTGCTTGACTGAGCATGTCTTCTGGTCACATTTAAGACTGCAACCTTGAAAATTTGCACAAGTACTCCGCTACAGATTTCTGTGCGTCTCCAACATCATTCTGGACGAACATTGCCCAAGTCTTGTGCTGGGATGTTTTTTTAAAGATAATTTTAGATAGAAGATCTATTTTATTTTAGATAATTAGATCTGGTATACACGCTGGCTATAATGAATCATTTATGCGATGTATTCATTCTTCATTCTTAAAGGATTTTTGGATTAGTAAATAGTGTTTGTGTATGAATATCAGATTCATTTTTTACTACACAAAACATAGCAAGGTGATAAGATGCTATGATTTAATTGTAGGACTGCAATGCAGTCAATTAAAATCAAAAGATTTATTATCTATAAAATGTAAGTAAAATTCTATTGCCCAAAAGCATTTTTGGATTCTATTCATAATGAGAAAAAGTGTTACCCAGAGGTAAGCAGGCCCCCACCATCTAAGAATGCAGATAGTCACCCACCTTGACAGGTTCACTGTTTCGATTCTTTATCTCAACTTTAAACTGCCGTTCTTTGCCAAGTGGACATGGCTGGAAAGTGACCACATTTGGTTTGAGGGTCAGTTTCTGGTCATGACTGGAACTGAAAGGAGAATTCAATAACAGAATGAATCAATGACAGTTTCTGGAACACAACCGACAACCAAACTTTCAACAGAAACCTAGCTCATTATATATATATATATATATATATATATATATATATATATATATCATGAGAAGTCAACAAAAATTAAATGAAATTATAAAAATAGAGGTTTGAAACCAAGAACAAAACAGGAGTTTTAACAAAACTCAGGGATTGTTTCAAATTCCTGGGATAACTGTAACCATCACCGTATTCGTATTCCGAATTCACAAATGTCTCTAAGAAATTAAACACAGATTTCTATCCATTTTATCACAGCAATTTCTGTCTAGTATGGCAAATATTCAGTCAGTGATGAATAATTTATAAGGTTGATAAAGTCACTTGTGTACAATCCCCTCTCAATATATATATATATATATATATATATATATATATATATATATATATATATATATATATATATAAATAAAAGAGATGTATAGATAGTCCCAGATTTATGATTACTCAAACTTACAATATTGAAAGGGAAGTGGTGTTTGACCAACACTGGAAGCCACGTTAATATAATTTTGTTCTTGAATACCTAAAACAGTTACATGGTGAACAACTGGTGATCCCAACACGAAACTTTACACACAGTACCATATCTAATTCTATGTAGGACAAAAAAAGAAAAAAAGAAAAAGAAAAAGAAAAAAAAAAGAAAAAGAAAAAAAAAAAACAAACACTGAAGAAAATTACATATTGGAAAATAAGTGATTGATGTGACTCAAAAAAATTTCTGTGAAAAAAAAAAAAAAGTTTCTTAATGTATTAAATGTTTAAAGGTGTGAATCTTTGATATTAGAATATTTTCTTTAAAACGTTTTCTGTTCCTTCAACAAAAAACATCCAATCTTAATACATATTGGAGGTGGGGGGGGCGTCAATGACACTGTGCAAATGTAGGTTTCATCTGGCAGCAATTAATGATTTGTTTATGCTATTACATGAAGAGTTCTTGTCTAATTTGATTTAATTACACAAATTGAATTATGTTTTTCTTCCAATCAATAACACCAGGCTTCTCATACACTTAACAGGTCAAAATTCCCAGACATTTTCCTGACAAGAGATAAGTTAACATTGGGGTGATTGATGGTCTTCTACCTCCCACTCAGTTACCCTTAGCCACCATTTTATCCAAATAGAATTAAATTTTAAGAAATCTGAAAATAAATAAATAAATAAATAGAATAAAAAATAAAGTAATAACATTAAAAACATGTGATCAACCTGTAATCCTGTAAAATATGCTTGCATAATTATTAAAAAAAAAAAAAAAGAAAAAAAAAGGCATTTTTAATGAAGGAGAGACAAAGAAGAGAGAGAGACAAAGAAGAGAGAGAGACAAAGAAGAGAGAGAGACAAAGAAGAGAGAGAGACAAAGAAGAGAGAGAGACAAAGAAGAGAGAGAGACAAAGAAGAGAGAGAGACAAAGAAGAGAGAGAGACAAAGAAGAGAGAGAGACAAAGAAGAGAGAGAGACAAAGAAGAGAGAGAGACAAAGAAGAGAGAGAGACAAAGAAGAGAGAGAGACAAAGAAGAGAGAGAGACAAAGAAGAGAGAGAGACAAAGAAGAGAGAGAGACAAAGAAGAGAGAGAGACAAAGAAGAGAGAGAGACAAAGAAGAGAGAGAGACAAAGAAGAGAGAGAGACAAAGAAGAGAGAGAGACAAAGAAGAGAGAGAGACAAAGAAGAGAGAGAGACAAAGAAGAGAGAGAGACAAAGAAGAGAGAGAGACAAAGAAGAGAGAGAGACAAAGAAGAGAGAGAGACAAAGAAGAGAGAGAGACAAAGAAGAGAGAGAGACAAAGAAGAGAGAGAGACAAAGAAGAGAGAGAGACAAAGAAGAGAGAGAGACAAAGAAGAGAGAGAGACAAAGAAGAGAGAGAGACAAAGAAGAGAGAGAGACAAAGAAGAGAGAGAGACAAAGAAGAGAGAGAGACAAAGAAGAGAGAGAGACAAAGAAGAGAGAGAGACAAAGAAGAGAGAGAGACAAAGAAGAGAGAGAGACAAAGAAGAGAGAGAGACAAAGAAGAGAGAGAGACAAAGAAGAGAGAGACAAAGAAGAAAAATGTACCTCCTTCCCTGTCCATTTTTTTTTTTTTTTTCCTTAAAAACAAAGATTACTTATGTAAGTTACCCAAAAAATGTATTTGACGATGAGAGATCAATAAGTGTAACAACAGACGTGACTTATTTTCTGTGTCACTTCTATTGAGTGTTCACCAGCGTGAATATTAAATCTGTTGTGTCGGTTTCAATCTCTGACTGCATGCAAACTTGTATGTGTATATATCAAATATCTACGGCTGGTGTGTATTCAAACCTATTGACACGCAAAACTTTGAAATTTTCATAAAATCTTTCCTACATGCAAAGAATTTTGATGCTGTCAAATTCACAAAAGTCATTTTTACGATGAGCAAATATGATAAAAACTTACCAGGAAGAGGCAGGGTTTGATCCTACGGAAGAAGCAACCGATGAGGTAATAGAAGACACGGAACTGCGAGTGTCTGACATTAGGGATGCCAAACTACAACGATCATTTGTTAGAAACTGTATGGGAGAGAGAGAGAGAGAGAGAGGAAATTATAAATTGTTTTGGAACAGTAACAACTAGATGGGTTGTGCCTTGCAAGACATTGATTCTTGTCAAAAATATAGGAAAAGCTGAATAGTAGTCAACAATTAATAATTGTTTACAATACTTCAACTGCGAAAAAAAATAATAAAACAGGTCTATTTAGTTAATAGAAACCGTCTCTTTTGGCAGACTGATATCAATAAGTTACTTCTCTTGTCTTTTGTCAGGTGGTGAGAAGTAAGAAAAAAAAAAAAAAGAAATAAAATAAAATAAGAATGTAAATACTGCCAGACTCAAACTAAGGTACAAATTCAGCATAAACTTACATTGTAAATTAAATGCTCACATTTCTCTTGAGTATCAAGAAATGTGCCGAAGAATGTAGGTACATAAGATATCAGCAATCTAGTAAGAATATATTTTCAGTAACCGTTCATGTCCACTGGTCAACGTAGGTTTCTTCAGCTTTTAAGTGGTTCTGCCTGACTGGCTATCTATTTATGTGTCACTACCAGGCTAAAAATTTGAACATTTATTCTTTGCTAAGTTGATTGAAAATTTTGACCTTTTAGTCACCCCCCCCCCATAATTGGTCACCCTGAACAGGGCATGTTGTCAAAAGATTTTAATGTGATCGTTAGTATTGAGTGACTATCCAGATCGGTCAAAAATTGAGTCGTCACATTTGTCATCCAATGGACTTACAGTGAAGTACAATAGCAATCAGCCCAAAGTATCGGGCTTATGGGTTCAGAAAGAAGGTTCTGTATTTATTTGTGGTTTTCTAGACATGTGAGAGACTCAAGCTTAACCTCACATGGAGAATTCACAAGACAGCACAATATATCAGGGAAAAAAAAACAGGAGTCTGAGACAACTAAGAATCCCTTAGTAAACTTAAATGGCAATGGGCTGGCCATGTTGCAAGAATGACGGACAATAGATGGACATCAAGACTTGCAACATGAATCCCCAGAGATCAAATGCGGACCCAAGGCCAGCAGAATATGAGATGGTGAGACAAACTGGACAGGTTCAGAAAATATTGGCTCCACAACACCTAAGATAGAGAGATCTGGCAAATCCCGGGTAAAGCCCTTGTCCAACGACAGACAATAAAGGGTTGATGAGGAGATGAGTCGACGGTAATATAGGTGGAAATGTTGGGGCCCCCAATCAACCTTCAGTGTTAAATTGCGAACCACGTCATGACAAACCGAGTTATATCTGGGGGAACACCTCTAATAGTTTTTGGTATATGTATACACAATGTCAGTCCACATAAATCAAGACAAAAATGTTCTTGCATGTGTGTACATAAGCAAATGCACAAAGAATTCACATATGCATGCAGGGGTAGACTTGGAGATTTAGGGGCCACGGGGCTGCTAGGCTCCTTCAGGTCTTCTTCCTTCAACATTTAGTACAGCTGTTCCTAACTTGGAGGCTGCCAACCCTTGAGACTCCATAAAGGACTCACTGGAGATCTGTTGACAAATCTCTCAAAAGCCCAGGGTCGATGGATTTGTTGAGTAGACAGACCTTTCAAAAGCCTAATTAGAGATTTTAGGGTCCAGGCAGAGGGCTTGGCTTCTTGAGGGGCCCTCTCCAACATTTAGATTAGTTATCATATGATGTATGTATGCACATATACAAAATAAATTACGAGTGTTCACACAAGATCATTTTACACACACACTCCTAAATGCATTATATGAAGCATTAGAGAGAGAGAGAGAGTAAACATAAATGGGAGAGGCTGCATCGAATATTTATGGGGAAGAATAGAGAGAGACTGACCCCTTGCAAGAGAAATGGTATCACTGCTGGTTGGTGTTGACTGGAAGCGTTGGTCTGTTGACAGATCAACTCGCAGGAATGGTAGCAGACAAACTTCTTGTCAAAAAGCATTTCAGGATAAAACAGAACGTAAACCTGTAGAGGGAACAAAAAACTGTATTAGTTGAGACAAAAAAAAAAAAAAAAAAAAAAAAGGAATTGTTTCTCAAAGATTTTACTAGCATGTAAAACATATCAACCTATCTAATTGTTTGAAAATGCATGGTAAGTTTTGCAATTGTCCCGAGAGGGATTATTGAAAATAATTTTGAAATTCTGGTCGAGGGTAGTTAATCTCATTGTAACGTTTTAGAAAAAATGATCAAAAGTAAACGTCTCTATTTTGAGTATTTTGCTCACCGAGTAGAATGGGGTTTCTATTAGGAATGTAACTATAATGATAAACTGGACACTTACCTTGTGCTATCTGGGTATTTGATTACTTCTCTGATGGAGGTATTGAATTTTTTTGGATTTCAATTGAGGTTTTATTTAGGGATGGGGGGGGGGATACATTGCAGTACAATTACACTTGCAGTTCCTTCAGGATATGGAAAATTATTTTCACCCATTTTCTCAATGCAAGCAGCAGCCTCAGAACATCAATATTACCAAAAAGATTGTCTGCAGAGATGGTTTTCTAAAACTAAGTTTTAAAGATTTTTTTTTTTAAATGGTTCTAAAAAGGTTGACCTTGTTCGCTTTCCACCGAATTAAACAATATTCTTTTTCAATAGTCTCTCTAAATTTCTATATTCAGCTTGCACAAAAATCTTATCTTGTGCAGGGTAGAATCCTAGAATGCGTGTCAAATGGAGAACTGTAAGCCTTAGAATGAATTATTTCCCCTTCTAAAGAAGGAATTGATTATGATAGTCTAGTGCCCTCTATATCTTTAGTTAGGAATTAAGTACAAAACTCTTCTTTTAGCTAGATATCAAAAACGTCACTTTCTCTGACAACCTGTATAAAACCCCTGGACACACATGGTCCAATGCTCCATAGCTCCAGCACCACTAGCTGGGTACACTTCTAGCCCCGGCCTCTGCGACCAGCCATTCTCTTTCCTTCTCCCTGGTCCAATGCTCATTGGCTCTGGGAGCCCTAGCTGGTCATGCCTGTGGCCCCGGCAGCCAGCTACTCTTCCACTCTCTTACCATCTTGCTAAGATCTTTATCATGTCGCCAACCCCCTGGCCGATCCGATCTTAACCACCATCCTCACTTCAGGAAACATGCATGGATAAAACTCCATGTTTTATGTCTTTCGTAGTCTGTTCATTGAGAGTCTAACAGCGTCTGAGAATAGCCCCCAAATTAACTCACTTGGCAGTAAGGCTCACACACTGAACCCGGTTTCCATGTATCTGGGAGAAATCCAACCATACTGAATCCACATGTTCAGACGACTCCAACATCAGTACTATCGAGACCAGAAAACTCCCACCACCTTTACTATCTCTTCTAACATTACTTCTCACGATCGATTGTATTAATGTTACCCATACAGGTACCTCATCTTTATTCTTGTATTAAACGTACGTCTCTCAACTGGCCATAATTCTTGTGTGTGTTCATTCCTCTTTATTTCAATGCGCGTCCAACTTCATACTTGGCGTGCATTCCATTCCCTTCTCTTCGTACAGCTTCCTTCCTTCCACAGCTACAGGCCCGGCGCACTACACATCACCCACGAGGATCTAATTCCCTCGTCTCTCAACAATCCATCCCTGTTCGGATTCAACGCAAAAAGACTACATCCTATAATAGCTTCGGATAAAATTGCTAAATTGTTTTTATTTGTGCACCGTCTTCAAAATCGATTGAACAAAATGTCAGAGTTCTTTTTGGAAAAAAAGAAGTTGTCATTTTATTCAGGTGTCGTTTTTAAAAAGTTCATTTCAAGATGAACAGGAATTCTCTCAATTATATGTGCAGATTCTGGGAAACAACAGTTGTGCAATTTCTTACTTTCTTGTTACAAAAGCGTGTGTGCACCGAATGCTTTTGCAAAAGTAAACTTGAAGTTGTTTTAAGAGAATTTCAGCATAGTCTCTCTCTCGTGGCCAATAAAAACTGTAATGGCAGGTTTTAATACAATATAAGTAAGATTGAATCCAATCAAGTCATGTATTTAGCCAAGATTTTATTTTATAGTTTTAACTACTTCAGTTTCATTAAATAAAATGAAAATGATTTTCATGCGGTCTTGAGAGAAATGTGGTACACAAAAAATGATTACATAGTTAGCAGAAACAGTTTGCTAAGAGATCGTTTTTAATAAGTATTATAAGCATTAGAATAATTAATTATCAATTATTACATTATTTAAGATAACTAATCTTTTGTGTGCGCATTAATCTGTTTTGTGCACTGGTTAAAAAAAAAAAAATTTTTTAAAAGTGCATGTATGCACATGTGTACAGTTTAGAGAGAACTATGTGCCTGACCAAACAAAACATTGCATAGATGAATAATAAATGAAGACAGCAAAATTCATTTGAACTCACTCGACATGTCTGGCCAGCAGACAAAGTTCCTTCTGTCTGGAATATTTTGAAAATATCATAGCTTTTCATTACTGTTCGCTTGCCATCGTCCTGTAATAAGAGAGAAGACAGTAAAAGTGAGGGTGTGTTCAAAATTTGAAATAGGAATTGCAAATTCTATGCCACGATTACCAAAAATTTTATTTGATTTAAACAAAATAAGGAACCCACAATCCAAATTCTATGTAATTTTATCCCAACAAAGATGAAATGTAGAAATCAGATTCCTTTAACTACAAAAAAAAAAAAAAAAAAGAAATTTGTGAAATAATGGGGTCACAAAATTGAGAAGAGTTTAATCAAATCAAGGATTGTATAATGAAATAAATCACTCCCAGTGAAAACCCAAAAGGTCATTTTTTGAATGGTTCAAATTTGGGTCCTTGAAAACATTGTATCTAAAACTCAAATGGCAATGGGCAGGTCATATTGTCAGACAACTGCTGGACATCATGACTCACAACATGAAAACCCAGAGATCATAAGTGAAATTTTGACAGAAATTAAGACTGGATGACAATTTAGGCAGGCTTAAGATATACTGGCACAGAGACAGATCTAGAAAATCTTGGGGAAAGTCTAAATCCAACAAAGGCTCTTAAAAAGTTGATGACCAACTATTTAGAACGATGGATAATATTTGATTTCTCAAGGCATCAGATGAAATTTCTTCAACAATCATTTATTTACACTATAAAATGCTTCAAAGTAGGGAACTAAAAAAATCTTTAAGTAAGAAAAAGAAGATGGAGAAACTCCAGAAAAGTTCAGCTAGATATGTATACCAAGTGCATTACGGCTTCTAATACATGCATAAATGGTTTCTTAATCAAAAAATAGTCCTCTTGTAGAAATTTGAACCAATCTGAATCTTTTCATGGGGAATAATTGAAAAATAATGAAATATTTGTTACTCACTGAAGAGAAATATGGAAAGGAACTTTGATTGTTTAAAGCCCAGTTGACACTTGTTTTCCCAAAGTTGCTAAATTCTATATAATTACCTGAA
The DNA here is from genome assembly GCA_963457665.1 of Thysanoteuthis rhombus. Taxonomy (NCBI): domain Eukaryota; kingdom Metazoa; phylum Mollusca; class Cephalopoda; order Oegopsida; family Thysanoteuthidae; genus Thysanoteuthis; species Thysanoteuthis major. The sequence continues at coordinate 2,027,307 of OY735242.1, forward strand.
AAAAAAAAAAGAAAAAAATTGCATGAGATTTTCCAGCAGATCAATAGTTTTGAAAACTTGTCTAATGATATAAGGAATATATGAAACTAATGTTTTTATATAACCTAACTTTAAGTCTTACTTATTGAGGTTTTAACACCAAAAATAAATTAATATTTTTCCAGATAAATTGGGTGTTATTCTTCAAATTATGATAGTGTTTTCTTTTCCTGGTCCTATCATACAAGCTGAGCAACAAAACAACTGAAGAGGGTCATATCCGTCATAGTATGCTCTGTGAATTTTGTCTAGATAATAACAGCAGCCGGTAAAAAGAACCTAAATGCACTAGATGTCCGCGAATGTCAACATTGGTTCACCAAATTCTGATAGGGAAATTTCAACCAGTGTGATACCCGTCAATTGGGAAGGCCAGCGGAGCTGGACTATGATCTGCTGCTCTCGGTTGTTGAGGCAGATCCTCATGAAACCAATGAAGAAGTTAGGAAAACTGAATCCGACCTGGTCTGCATGGTCATACCCAGCCTTCAGCAATCTGCAACATTCTGCAGAGCAGACAGGAAAGAAGTTTCATCAAACTGTTACTGGGGATGAGAAAAGGGTTGTGCAAGTTAACAGAAAGTGGAAGAACCAATGGCTACCTCCAGATCAGACAACTTCCTATGCCAAAATATTGAGGAGGTCAAACATGGAGATCGAGAAGTTATTTCCAAGATAGATAACCGTGTCGAATAATTATGTAATTGATTAGACCATGAATGGCTCGTCTTCCCCCCCCCCCCCCGAGATGAAAACCATGAAAAATAGTTCTGGTTAGTTACTCAATAGAGACCATCTTTAGATGCAGTGTTGGGGGTGATCAATTTAAAAATTGCAAAAAGTAGTGATCAATGAATAAATCACTTCTCTCCACTAGATCCATTTGAGCGGCCAGTATGCATGATGCATTGACAGCCAGCTAGAAAGGCTTAAAAACTGAAGAAACCCATGTTGATTATCTTGGCAGTATAGGTAGACAGTTTCTAAAAATCACTCCTCAGGTGCTCTCCAGACATCAGGAGTTCAATGCATTGTATTCAACAGATATTTCATTTTCAGATTGTCATTCGTTCCAGTCATTCCAGAATTCTCTAGACGGAAAAAAAAAGAATTGAATCCCCTGCAAGACTGCTAAAGGCAGCTAGAATAGATCTTTGCTCAGAAAGATAAAGAGTTTGGGGAGGATGGAATCATGAAGTTGCTTGAAAGGGGAGAAAAAAGGTGAATATGTTGTTCAGTACAGTTCATGTTGAAAGTTTTTCAGAGTTGAAAATTTAAGGAAAAAAAATTGTCCTGTTTTCACTTAAACTTAGCTAATTCATTGACTAATGAAGTAACAAGATTTTATTTTTGTCATGATGTTTGCAATTCCAAAATCCAGACAAAATACTGCCCTAATAAAAATGGGAAATATATAAGATAGATGGAAATCACATAGTGTTCAATTAAATTTGCTTTTAAAGAGATATTTGTAACTGAACATTTTCTTACAATCTCGGGGGGAAAAAAAAAAAAAAAAAAAAAAAAAAATTTCCCGGCATCACATTGGTACACAAAAAAAAAATTTCATAGTCTTATGTCGTGTGGTTTCTGCAGTAAGTTGTCATATGCAGTCATCATAATTTACCAAAAGTCTGCCAGAGAAAAACCACACAATTGTACTTACCGACAAGATCACAGCCAGATTCCACATGGAACTGAATAATTTCCTGAGCCATCCGAACATCCAAGGACTCTTCTTCCGTCCCCAAACCAAACAGAGAAGATCCTTGCATTGCTGCTGGGGAGGTTTGTTCCTTAGAATGATCGACAAGAGACAATTCAATCGTATCACAATCAGAGCCACAAGCAACAGGATTAGACGGTTGCTGTGAGCCCACCGGGGGTAATTCATTATAGCTGGACGAGTGTCTCTGTGGTTTGTGTCCAGACCGAGAGGAATAGAATGGTTGGTTGGAGTCTGAATTCTGTGGATGGGGAATTTCGACAGTTTCTGTTCCACGATTAGTTGTGGTGGTGGGGTTGTACAGGCAATTGTTGAGGTCCGTCTTTGACTGCAAAGGTTGTCTGTTTGAATTAACAGGGTAACCCTTGTAAATGATGGCAACTTTCTGGTGAAAGGAGAAAAAAAAAAAAAAAAAAATGTGTATTAGACAGGATTAAAAATGGTGGGGAGAGGTTTTTAAGGAGGTAAGAGGGAGGTAAGAGGGAGTAAAGTTGTGGTTAGGAAGGGTCATTGAGCTTGGAGAAGACAAATGTGGGGTGGGGGCGACAAAAGTTGCTTTTTCGTTGAAATAGAGCCATTAGGCTTGAGAGAGGGAAGGAAGGAAAAGGGGAGAGATGGTGTAGACGGGTGATGAAGGTGGTGGAAAGGGGACAGAAAATGCAAAGAAAATCAAATGGGGGAGAAACAGAAGAAATTATCAGAGAGATATTCTTTCTTACCTGTATAAGTGACTCAGCTGTGACGTAGATAAACCCTTCCCACGATTCACTGGGATACGGAGACACTGAAATCTCTGACACTGCACTGGAATCGAACGGTCAGAAAGAATTATTCAGAAAGTAGAAATAAAGCAAAAAAAAAAATACAAAGGAAATTAACCGAATAAGTCTTGTACTTGAAATAGAAGTTCACATAAATCACCGAAGATACAAGAAAGACTATGTTTACTTACAGAGGATTGATGGTCAATACAGAATTGCTGACGGACATTCGATCAGTTGCCCAAGATAATCGGAAACTGGAAACAGAATGAAAACTTATAAAAAAATTGAGCAAATCAATGTTACTTCATTAAAATCTGGCTCAACAATTCAATAGTCATTTTGCCTTAAATATTACTACTTGGCTTTGTGGATATTTCACTTTCAAACTTTCCCCTAGGTCCACCAAGTATGTATGCCAAAGTTGGTGCAGCCAATAAGACTTGGTGTTACATAGAAATAGATGGAAATCAGATTATAATTGTGGTGAGCACAAACACAGACCCCACAAACCATACATTCATTTTGCACATATTTTCTAGCACTTTTGTTCAGACAAAAATTATACAATGACACAAGAAATTTCTGTGATTGCAAGACTAGAACTGAGAAGTTCAATGCCTGAACAATTACATGTACATGAAAGGAGAATGACACATGAAACAGGTAATTATTTTGAAAAACAAAGATAGAAAAACTTACTTTAAGGATTTCTCTCCAAAATTGATGATAGAAAAATTTTTGGGATCTGCAATTATGAAAATATTGATTATATATATTAAAAAGAGAGAAAGGCGCAATATGAGGCAGGCCACAACATCCAGGTTGAGTACCAAATTTTTTTTTTTTTTTTTTTTTAAATCAGAAGAGGAATCAGAGAATGAGAGAAAAAAAAAAAAAAAAAAAAAAAGAAGAGAGAGAGAAAAAAAAAAAGATAAATGTTCAGTAAATAAATCTGAATTACCTTTTGACACAAACGTCAACTGCTCTGGCACAAGTCGCCATATTCTCTGTGGGTTAGAAGAAATCCCTTCATTTGGCTGTGAATATTTCCCACCTGTTTTGTCCGACTCTGAAGACATCTGTGGACCATGGCCAAATCTGGGGTTGGGAAAGTTCTCCTTGTCAGTCTCCCCATCAGGCAAATGTTTCTGTATCTTGGAATCTTTCTTGACCATTTCCTTCGCAGGTTTTGAAGTGGGTTTTGGGATTCCTTGGTTTTCTTTCATGACAGGAGCCTGCTTTGGGGTACTGGAGTGGAGAGAGAGAGAGAGAGAGAGAGAAAAACAGGTTTGGTTAGTCACTCAATAGAAACAGCCATGTGATCATCTTTTAGCAGCATTCCGTGTTAGGGATGATAAATTTAAAAAATTGGGAAAACTGGTGATCAATGAATAAATTACTTGTCTCACCTTTTGTGGGGGGGATGATTACTAAAAAAGTTTGAATTTTCAAAAAACAAGTGTGATTACTGCTGGACACAAAGTACAGAACTAATTTAGTAAAAAAATTTGTATTGTACATCGACCCCCCCGCCCCCCAACTAAAAACCTATTTTGAGAGGGAGTTTTCAAAAACCAAAAAAAAAAAAAAAAAAAAACATTTCTTCTAGAAATATTGAGTAAATGTTTCAATTTTCAACTCCGTCTCAATCTGTATGTGTGAATCATAGATAGTCAGGATCCCTTGAAGACTGAAGAAATCTATGTTGATGGCTTCAAATAATATCAGGAACTCACCATCAGTCAATATTTGAACAACTGTAGCATCAAAATTTGAAGTAAAAAAAGATTCCATCAAAGAATAAATATGGTCAGAATAAATTCTATTTAAGACATCAAGGCGTTTTCCACTAGAAAACATCTAAAATAGAGTAAAGAAACATCTGGATTCTGGATAACCAAGACATTAATAAACAATATTAATCAAAATGAGAGATTTATTTTTTAAATATAGTTTTAGATGGTTTTTTGGATAATTAGGTTTGGTAAATACATGGGTTATCAATGTGTATGCCCCAAGGTTATCCTACTCACATTTTGGGGGCTTCAACCTTGAAAATTTGCATAAGTCACAAACTAAGCATGTTTTTCTTGTTTCAACAAAAGGGCTTTTTTTTTTGTGTCTCTACATTTTGGGACCAACAATATCCAAATATTGTGCTGGTACGTTTTTTGTATTTTTTTTTGTTTGTTTGTTTTTGTCCATTCAGTTAATTTCAAATAAGAGATATATTTTAAATTTTTCAAATTTTATTCTTGGGTGAAGTATTGCAACATTATCAATTTTGACTAGTTTTTACCTTCGTCCTAACTTTCAGTTACTTTTCATCACAACTTTGAATCCGATCAGAATCTTACGTCAACGATTCTCACCGTGGGCTTACCCTTTATTTTCTGATTATGCTGTTTAATCATTGCCGTAAGAATACGGTCCAATTCAAAGTTGCAATAATAAGCAACAGAAAGAGTGTCAGCGCAGTTATTTTTAATTAAAATTAATTACAAAAATAATTAGATATTAGATTTAGCTACAAAACCCAGCATTTAGCTGAATATTTAAAACGTCACTTCTTCCAGCGACTCTCGATAAAAGCTCTGAATGGACACGTTCATTCACTTATCTGTCACGGCTCAGTTAACCAGTTACTCTTTCTTCCTTTCTCCTCCTTTTCTGCTCTCTAAGACTGGATTGGCTAAGGGGCTGGTAGAATGATACCAAACATTACCGTTTTTCCGCCATGACTAATCACTGTTTTAAACCTTGCCCATTTTATTTCACAGAGGTCTAAGTATCTCTCATACGTTGAGTTATTCAATTGTATCCTCTTTAACCCAAAACGTATATTCACCTCCACAGTATATCTGATGACCCTGCAAACTATGCAGAACTAACACAACTATATCAAGATTAAAGGTAAAAACAAAATTAATAATAAAGATATATTTAATAGATTTTAGATAACTTTTTTATCATTAGTTCTGGTACATGCCAGGGCTATGATGATTCGTTTATGCAAGGTAAGCATATTTACATCATTTTCATAAGAGTTTCATCTGATGTCAAACTTGGGATTGAAGACCTCAATCAATGAACCCTTGTAGTTGAAGGAGCTAAACAGAAAAACATGGATAAAACACATTCACCAGATTTCTTACCTGATCAGATCAGCTTTCTGTTTCTTGCAAGACCATCTGTTACCTGCAGGGAATAAAGGGTTAAATCTCATTAGAAATATAAATGACCAAAACGTAGTTTGCTATCTACGTTCAAATGTCATGCTTCCAGTAATAACACAAGGGAAAGGTTAGGTAGTGTAAGAGGACAGGAAGAGGAAGGACAGAAAAGAAAGTTAGGTAGTTCAATAACAGGGTAGGAAGGAAGAGGAGAGAAATGGGAGTTAGTTACTGAGTCATCTTTGTATAACATTTAGATATAAATATGGACAGGCAATGAAAATTGGAAGGGATAAGGGAGAGAGTGAGAAGATAAAGGCAAAGGAGGAGAGAACAGAAAAGGCATGAGATAATGGATAATCAACAGGGTACGATTAGTGATTTTGTGCCTCGTAACATAGAATTACGACCAAACATGACACCTAAATGCTTGTGCTAGAATTTTGTTAAAAAAATGGTACAGATTTTGCCCATTGCTTTTAACTGAAATTTCAAACCGATCAACCAATAAAGAACTGAATGAGACTTCTTACATCCAAAGTTTGTTTGTTCCTAAAAAAGATAAATTAGATCTCTCATTCTTCATTGTTTTATCACTTTTCTCTCTTCAGTGGGCATCAGTCTTGTACAGTTTGCACTTACAGGCAACGGAGCAGTAAGTTGGAGTTTTTGTCCGGCTTCCTCTCCGTAAAAGACATCAACCTTTGATTCAGATCCCTGTACACCTTCACCACATGCCAAGTATGCCTTGCAGATTTACTGTGTTACAAGGCCTTCTCACAGCCTGTCAACACCCATGGAATTTCCACAGGTCCAGAGAGTAATAAAGAATTTAATAAATCCTTTTCTGACAGCTAATATACCAAATTATTTAGATTGGTGGAGAGAAATAAGTCAACATTTCTAGAATTTTCCAAAACTAACCCATTAATCAGAATTCTTTTCTAAAATAAAGTAAGCAGTTCCCTTATGCTGGCAATGACATCAGCTACACATATAACATTAATACTTTCTCAACTGGTTTGCAATATGAGAAATAGGCCTAGAGGCGATATTCATCCCAAGTGGTGTCACTCCCTGCACTATTTTACTCAAAGATGAGGGGGGGGGGTGACAAATTTATACCTTTCCAAAGGACCTTAGTGCCGAGTGAACACAAGCCATCTTGTTGGGGGAGAAAAAAAAAAAAAAAAAAAAAAAAAAAAAAAAGAAGAATTTCCACTTTTTATTTATTCATTTCCAAGTTGAAAAATTTTTTTTTTTTTTAAATTGACTTACTGGGTACTTTCTTGCTTAGTTCAACCGTCAACTCCAAAGTCGATAGACGATCAAAGAAAATATTGACGTCACCTCTTTGACTGGAGGTCAGATCACCTGAAAGCATTTCAAGAATTGTTTGTCAGACACAAATTTATCAACTATTGAAGTTTTAAACATTTTCTGTTAGTAGAATAAACATACATACACACATATATATATATATATATATATATCTCACACACACCCATATATGTATGTATACACGCAATAAATGTGTGGGTGTGTGATATATATATTTATTGCGTGTATGTACATATACATACAAACACTTTGATGACATCAAACTAAAAAATTAACAAAAAATCAAATAGAAATAACAGGCAAAATCTGTCTAACATAGAATGTTTTTAGATATGTCCTTTGTATTTGGTTTGGATCAGCAGTTATCATGAAATCTGAAGAAAATTCATCAAAAATTACAGATTATAGATCTAAAATATCAAAATTGGCAATAGATATAAATCTAGATCTAAAATATCTAAAAAGGCAACACTGAAAGAAGTAGCCTAAATAATTCAAAGCCATAGTTCTGTACAATGGATAGAAAATTACTGCCTTAGTAAGAATAAAATGTCTACTTACAGCTTTCTGCTTCATCTTCATTTGTGAAGATTGTATCAAACCATTCTGACCATTTACATTTGCCCCGCTGGTTCGGGAATTTCTTTAGTGCTCTGTAAACGGAAGAAATATTCCAGGTTTCAAAAAAAAATAAATTTAAAAAAATTAAAAAAAAAAAAAAGGAAAAGAAGAAATCACAAAAGAGGAAAAAAATGATGGGGGTGGGGTTCTACGAGATCTCATGGGAGGGGGGAAAAGTTTGTTGCAAAATTATCCGTGTACAGGTGCCCCAACAATTTTACGCCTGTTTGATTTACACTGACGATGCAGGTTCGGAATTTGCTAAACTTTATTTTTAGAAATTCAGGTAATTTGTAGAGGTGTCCATTCATCTTTAGACACTTTTCAGTCAGTCAGTCGGGCCCATTTATGTTAAACAACAGAAATAGAAAGGAAAGACGCGATGTCATTAAAGGCTTGACTTAATTAATGCTATGATATAATAGAATTTACAAGTTCAGAATTTCTGTATCCAAAAAAAGCTATTTACGATTTTCATTGAAAATAAAACTGTATTTTTCCATATTGTGATATTTCACATTGATTCAGAGATAAGACTACTTGCTCTTCTCCCTCCTCCCACTACCACCACGGATGACGGATGTATCATTGGACTTATGGTTCTTGTTTATTAATTAAGTAATTATTCATTGATTTTATACATTAAAATGAATTAAAAGCCTAATTAAGGGATTCATTTTGCACGGATTCCATTCACGCCACCTCATCTGGGTAGAAAGTTCAATCTTTAATCAGTGCTCCATCATTGAATAGTGATACTAAGCTGGTAAAGAGCCAGATAGAACAGGTCTGGTTAGTCACTCAAAAGAAATCACCATGAGACCAATGTCTTTTGGCAGTATATGGTGTTGGAGGGATCAATTGAAAAATTTGAAGAAATAGTGATATATGTATAAGTCACTTATCTCATTGGTTGGACAGTGATCACTAAAAAGATAAGCATAAATGCTACTGGGCAATTACTAAGGGACCCATTTAGCATAAACTTACATTGTAAATTGATTTTTTTTATTCCAAGACCTAAATAGGAGCGAATGGTTTGAATTTTCAGCACTCTAGCTCCATTAGTGTGGCCTGTACATGCAACACATACATAGCTAGCCAGACCCACTCAAAAACTGGAGAAACGTGTCGACAGTTTCAAAAAGATCTACTTTTTATCATATGGTGATAAAGGAGAGGATGGGGATCAGTTTATGACTAGGCTGTAATGTAGAATTGGTCACCAATTTATGCCCATGTCACCATCAATCCAGCAGGTAAGTTTTTAATATAATCATTTGTACTCATTGAGTTTTCACTGCAGATAAAGTGACAGTAGGTCTCCTCAATATCCCCAGGACTCCCTCCTCAGAATTCTAGCTAAATTCAGTGGTGCTGTTATCTGGATAGTCTCAGCTCCTCCCCCAGATACCTAATTCCTCTAACCTCTCAGCAAGGTCCTTGAGGGGTGTTCACACTGCTCTGACAATTATTGTCACCATCTTCACTTTCATGTCCCTCGACATTCATCAAATGTTTTGCTTTCTTCCAACTTCACCCTGTGGTCTGCTAGAACAGCAGAATCCACTAACCAATACATTCTATTGTAGTAATTATCCTTCTCCTTTACTCAGAGAGGTGAGTAATTATAATGTCCATGTGTTCTATTCGTCTGTTCTAAATGTAAATAGAAAGGAAACACCGGTGCCTACTTGTAGCTGTACAGGAAGTTACTAGCAGAGAGCTCAATCTGGTTAAGAGAAGTTCAGCACTTGATCAGCAGCCAGCATTCATAATGAGTGTTCTCAGTCTCTCCTTATTTCTACCAGTATTAATACTGGTTACAACTGATAGCGTTTTGACCATCGAACAGAGAAATTACAGTCAAGTCACCTTTTCATTTGTTGTCTTGCTTCTTCGTCTCCGTGGTAGATAGCTACGTGCACGGGTAGGGATGACATTACCATTTTGTTGCACAGAAGGGTCACAGTCTAAAAGATGAAACAGATTACATAAATAGAATACAAGGGAAATTAAGGCACTCATTTACTTGAAACACTTTAAAACAAGGGAGACATTTTTGTCTGAATGATTGCTACAATGTATCGAGCCACTTTGGTCTAACATCTCAAACACGGGTTTCGGCAATTCTCGTGGGTTTCTTTTTCTGAATTTGGAAGAGATTTCCAAGTTTTTTTCAAGTATTGGGGAAAAAAGAAAAAAGTCTGGTTAATCATTCAATGGAAGCTGTCACATGACCAACGACTTTCAGTAGCATATTGTGTTGAGGAGGGGGTTATCAATTAAAAAATTGGGAAAAGGCGGGGGGGGCGGCAATGAACGAGTTGTTTATCATTTCTTTGGGAAGTGATCATTATAAGTCAGAATTGAAAAAAAAAAAGCGAGAATGCTGCTGGATATAATCTAAGCAACCAATTTAGCATAGACTTACATTGCAAATTAAACCCCACCGATAACCTATTTAGGGCGGTAATTTAAGACCTCCCCCCCAAAAAGCTATTCTAGACATGAGTAAATGATTATATTTCCAGTCTTCTAGCTCCATTGGTGCAGCTTGTAAGTAAATAGATAGCCAGCCAAACCAACTCAAAAACTGAAGAAACTTATGTCAATGATTTGTGTTGATCATTTCTAATGTCCAAATTGGCAAAATGGTGTCTTGTCACGTTAGATGTTATCTTCCTGAATAGCAATGACACCATGGAATTCACATGGGTCCCTTTAGGAATAGATGAACTGTTTCCCCAACCGTAATAATTAGAATTTCTGTTTTATCAAGAGATCAAAGACTGAACATTCCATTCTTTAGTTGCAAAGATTACACTGTGGAATTGCACCCCCCCCAAGTCCTGCTATTAAGTAAAATGTTGCTCAGGAGCATAGCTGGGAAGTGGGGCCCTCGATGGAGGGGGAGGCACCCAAAAGCTTAATGATAGTAGTTCATCTAATTTCAGCAGAAACTGAAGATAGATTAGGCAAAGGAATTCATATCTATTATCTTTGCATTGTTATGGACAAATTACATTAGACCTACCTGTTCATGAACAATCAAAGTTAAGCAACGTTGAGCATGGTCAATACCTAGATGGGTCACCACTTGGGATCATGTAAAGAGCCTCCCAAGTCAATCATGTTAATTCAAAGGACCAACTAATCTCTACACTACACTCAATGCACCCCCCCCCCTAGACTGACCTGGTGGTGAAGAGTGAAAACAGAGAAAGATTGAAAAAACTTACTACTTCCTCGAGAGACTTCAGAATTCCATTCTGCAGATGAATAGCAAATGCTTCCTTGTTCACCAAAACACTTTTTTCAGAATCTGATTGATTAGAAAAAAAAAATTAAAAAAATTATATATATATATATATATATATATATATATATATATATATATATATATATATATATATATTATAATCTTTTGCTATCAGTCTTTGAAGAAAAAAGTCTTCAGTTTGTTTTGTTTTTAGATATATATAATAAACACTTTATGTTTTCAGAGCACTCAATATGATAAGAACTTATCTAGCCATTTCAAAATAACAAAATTTTGAGAATAGACTGCTGTGAACAGTAAAAATCCATAAAACTAAAACATGAAAAATTTGCATACACATACATATATAAACATATATATATATATATATATATATAATGTGTACTTTAGAGAGTGAGACAGACTCGGGAGTGAAGTGTTTGGTGGTAAGGTTTATTAATCCTTATATGTCAATAGTCCATACATGTTTCGAGATTCTTCCCATCAGTGGTGTGTGCTGTGTGAGTGTGTATTAAAATGTACCATATATATATATATATATATATATATATATATATATATATATCATGTAAACTTCCCATTTTTTTACCACAGAAAAGGAAATTTCATTAGTCACATTCTTATAGATAATCATAAAGTATCCGTGATTATGTGCCACGCAAGTCATCCTTAATCCAATCAGTGTTATTTCAACATGTTATTTTTTTTAAATCAAATTTTCGGATAACATACTTCTATAGGTGAGGTTAGGTAATAAAAACCATGTGAAAACATGACAAAATCTAATTAGATTTATGCTTGTTTTCAAGATCTCATAACTCTTAATCAAGGAGATCTATTGGCATAATCATGGGAATCAAATCCCCTAAATTTCTGTATAAAATGAGATATTTCATTCGAAAATTCATTTTAATATGCATAAATTGACCTTTTTGTGAATTTAGTGTAACACCGTATTTCATTAAAATCCTTGTAGCACAGGTTCTATTTGTTCTGCACCATGAAATTTTTTTTTACAAATCATGGCAAAGGCCAGACCAATTATTTGTCGAGTATCTCCAGAACCCTTTGAGACAAATTGAACGGCACCGGTCTCGCATTTCTTGCTCAAAGATCTACAATTGGGCTAAATGTGAACAAGATCCATGATGGTTATGGTTGGAACCTTAATTGCTAAGTTAAGCAACATCAAGTTCGGTCAATACTTAAATGAGTGACCAATAAAGAATACCAGGTGCTGTATGGAGCTTCAACAGGCTTGAAGGAGATATTACTATAAACTGATGAGGGTATTGTCTTTGCTTAATGATAGGTTAGTCTTATGCTGTTTAAAACACTAGGTTTTAACAGTATTGCTAAAAGAAGAGTTTCATATTTAATTTCCAACAAAAAGAATAGGGGGTGCTACAGTAGCAGCAATAAAAGGAGACAAACAAATGACGTGTGGTTCTGATGGCTGGCTGCTGAAGATCAAGTGCCAATTTTTAGTTACTGACAACGAGGCCTCAGCTAGTCACTTCTGGTATCAGTAGCTCCCGTTATCCTATGATTGGATGATTTGCTGTGCTTTATTTATATTTAAAAGGACAAGTAAAACATGGACATTGCAGATAAAAGTGGAGAATGATAGATACAGTATTAACCTGAAAAACTTACCTTCGTAGATTTGGACCGAGAAGAAAGCATCTCGTATCCCTGAATTTCTGAGGGTGAAACTGGCTGTCTGACGTGAGGTATCCGTTACATCAGCCGGATTAATTTTCAAAACCCCACTGCGAGGTTCAGCTAAGAAAGTTTCACTGAGGCCCCCATAACCCAACAGTGGAATCTGATGAGAGGAATTGTTGGAAAGAAAAAAAAAACTTCAGTTTACTTGAGAAATTTTGATAATAGGTGAAGAGAATTAAACGCATGAAGGAATATTGGTTTTGGTGGATCAACCCTATTATATTAGTAATTTAGTGCCAAACAAGGTTTCTTTGATTAGCAATTGTTATTCAGATTTTTTTTTTTTTACATTTGAATTCTCCTTTAAAAACAGTAATACACAATCAATGAACTACAATAATAGACAATCTTTGACCTTTAAAAAATCATATCTATTCTAAATGGATCATATTTACTTGAATTCTAATATATGGCCCAGGTTTGTATATAATAATTATGTTTTTCTATAGCTGTGCAGTGGATGAGGTTTCTCAGCCACAAGATTCGCAATGCATTATTTGTTGGACCCCAGTTTCACTGCTCTGGATACATTCCTAAGAAACACACTGCTAAAAGAAACAGCACTATAGGGAGCCAATATAACAGAATAAATATCAGGCCCCTAAACATCTTTTTGTTTTGCTGCTGTGCTCTCTGTTAGGGTCATTCTGAGCCTCAATAAGATGGAATGGATTAATGCTGTGTATCTCATCTGGTAGCTACTTTTCAAACCATTTTTTTGCTCAGCCCCCCCCACTCCCTTCAAGACTACAAGCATGTTTTTTGGAGTTACTTTCCCCCCCCCGACATGAAGATGTATAATCATATACAACAGCATGACCCAGTTTCCTATCTCATTAGTGGTCTCAAGGAAACGGGTAAAGCAAGTGAGTATAACTAAGAAAATGAGTAGCATTGAAAGTATCAAAACTAACCCGGCTTGTTAATTGAATACTAAGAATGTTTTTCAGAGTTACTTTCAATTCAGCTTGAAACCCTGATTCGATTTGGTACTTCAAGACTAAGATTGGGCAAAATTGGTACTAAACAAAGCTATTTGGAAATAAATAATTGGTACTGAAAGAAAATTTGAAAAAGATGCAATTCAGAGTTGAGCACTCTAAGTAAGGTAACTCATTCATTATAAGCTATAAGCAATGCTCTTCCAACTCTGTAATAGAGCACTCTGGATGGGGAATTGTGCGTAAGGTAAATATATCGCTCAAGTTCAGCCTTACTGACCGTCCAGTTCTGCATAGGGCAGAGGTAAAATGCCAGCCCCTGGGTCTGAAGTGAAGGTTTCGATCCTACCTCGTGGTACTGGATGGATAATGGATAGTCTATAGCCACACTGAAGAGTTGTAATACGACGAAACAGCTGTCTGTAGATGGCTCTATTATTTCAATATATATATATATATATATATATATATATATATATATATATATATATATATATATATATTATATATATATTATAAAAATCAGATAAAAATATCTATTTTTGTACTACTTTTCCTGCAAGTTTAGTTTCACAATGGGTTTTGACTTATTTGATTATTTTGTTACTGATGCTGAAAATTTTGGTCCCAAGACCATACAAATTTAGTTTTGTGCAGTAAAAGACACCTGGCAACCAAGGTTGATATAAAACTCCTAAATCTCGAGAGCCAGAAGAAGTATTGGAAACTCACCACAAAGCGCGTTGAATCATCAGAGGATTTTATATTGATTTTGCCATTAAACACTGATGACCTTGTGGGGTTGAAGGATATGGTGACAGGGTAAACCTCATTCGGCTGGATGACAACACTTTTTGAGTCAGAGAGACGCGTGAAGGAATTCAGTAGGGTTGAAAACTGAAAGAAACACAAGCAGATTTAATGTGTTAAAATGATTTCGGGTGTTATGCAAAAGATAGCCAATGACTGGTTACAAATACTAATGGAAATCCAAACCTATGAGCAAGATTTTTAGCTAGCTCATGCCAAATAACTGAATGGGACCTTTTGCTCCAATTGGAGATCAAAACTTTTCTTTTAGGTGTCCCTTAATTCTTTACCACAGACTACAATGCATTGTTTCGAGTTCAAATACAGATTAAGAGAATTAGACTTTTAGAAGTATATAGATACGTGGAAATCAGATCATTATTATTTGAGAGAGCACAAACACTAACCCCCCCCCAATTTTTTTTTCTTTTTAAATTTTCAAAATCTAATAAGAAGAAAGAAAAAAAAATATATAAAAAACACCTGCTCCCAGGTCCCATAAGTGACCACAAAATTTGGTGGCTATAACTCTGGCCATCCTTGAGTTACACTGACATTTGGTGAATTAAAAACTGCAACTGAACACAAAGTAGGATCCAGTTTAGCATTTACATTGTAAATCAACTCCCCAAATCAAAAGTACTTGAAGATGTTTTCAAAATATGCATCCTGCCTGAATTTGGTGCGGATTGGTTGAAAATTATGCTCTAAGTGCCTACATGTACAAAGGCAAACACACAGAGACACGGAAATTTTCCATCCATTATAAGGACAAACGAGATGTGCAAATGTCCGAATTTGGCGAGGACAGGTATAAAAATTACTCCCTAGGGGCCTTTGTACATAGACAGAGGAATTTGCCACCCACTATAAGGACAAACAAGGAGGGAAAAAAAAAAAAAAAAAAAAAAAAAAAAAAGGAGTAAATCAGAAAGGAATTCTAACTCAAGTATGGGAACCACACCCTTAGGAAGAAAAAAAAAAAAACACCTGTAATTTCCTCACCTTGAAGACTTTATCTTCTGAACGTATTATCAATTCAATCTTTGCAATCGAAGAGGAATTGTTCTTCAGACGCAAAGTTATTTCTCTGGAGAGAAAAAAAAAATTTTTTTTTATATGAAGATTCAAAATATTTCAGCAGAGAAAAAATACAAAAAAATAATTAAAACAAATCGACATATCTGAAATTTTCACTTCAAAATGTTTGATCTTTGAAGGAGTGTCAGGTTGACTGTATTGAAACAGAATTCAGGCTATCAACGTATTGAAGAATCTACGTAGTCAAAAGAGAAGTTCATACAACTACTGCAAGAACAGCAGCCAAGCTTCCAGCAAAACCCTTATTAGATGATGACCCTGGAGGTATGGCATGGCATCAGGACTTACACATCAACGTTAACCAGGGTACTCCAGCAATACCACTTGATATCACTAAGCTTTTTTTTTTCTTGTCGCAGAGTCAGAATGCCAGATCCGTACAACTACAGTATCTGCCTTATCTAACAGACTCTCAATATATTTCCTCCTTTCCAAGACAAAGTTTTGCCAGGTATACCAAGGTGGAATTGGTAATAAAACCCCAACATCCCACTTTGATGGGAAATACATTTATCCCTAGCCATACGCAAGGATTAGGGGCACCAAAAAAAAAAAAAAAAAAAAAAAAAAAACTTTTGTTGACCCCACTCCAACTCTTTTGGTTCCCAAAACCTATAAATCTTATACTATGAACCTTTTGATAAACAAACATTTTACCATTCCCAAATTATGGAAGTACAAATAAACACTGAAACAAAAGAAAAAAGAAAATTTCAATTTTTAATCTCCACTTCATATTTTCTGGTGACAGATTCATCAGTTATGACGGAACGTAAAACACAGCTTTAATCAGCTCAGAAATTCTGAGAGTACACAAAAGTTTTTGTGACTAACTTTATGCTATTTTCTTGCAGTTATAACCAGTTAAACTTTCAAAGAAGATGATTATTGCAATATATTTTAAAAGATTGTTAAAAAAGTGTGGTAGATGCTAGTAAAAAAAAAAATAAATAAATAAATAAAAAATGAAAAAAAAAAAACAATAAAATTTTAAAAAAATAAAAATAATTTTTAAAAAAATTTAAAAAAATAAAAAATTCAAAAATAAAATTGAAAAAATAAATAAAATAAAAATTTAAAAAAATTTTTTTTAAAATTAAAAAAAAATTTTAAAAAAATAAAATAAAAATAAAAAAAAAATTAAAAAAAAAAAAAACAGTTAATCAATGAAAGACCATAAATATCATAGAATTACAGTACAGTGAGAAACATTTTTCCTTTTTATGCAACTTTATCTGCATCTTAATATTTTGGTTGCTTTTTTTTTTTTTAAATATTCCCATTAAATTATTCTGTACTACAAATTTGTCATCCATTCAGCTCTCCTCTGGTCAATCTTCAGATGTTTTCGGGTTTATATTCACAAGCCATACAGCATCTTTGGAAGATAGTTACAGCACACCATTCTGATGAGGACTGGCTTAATGTTAATTTTACCAGTGATCAATATCTCTAGATATTATATATTTTCTACCGGCCTCTTACTGTTTAGCCCATGAGCGTAAATGTTCTTTTTTAACTTTGGTGTGAAATATCAGCAATATGTTCTCACTTTGGTTGTCCGAGTGGGATGCCGCCAAAATTGATGTTACTCAGATCAGCAAGGAGCCACCTACGTTGACGGGGATGGGACCGAGATTTAGCCAAAACTTTGCCTTGTACAGGAATTCCAAAAACTGGGCCACTTGGTTCCATGAACATCATCATTTCTCTGGAAAAGGTAAGAAAAACCAGGAGGCAAATAATAGTAATTATGAAACAAAACATGTTTAACAAATATCCTAATTGTCGTGGGGTCTTTATGTATCTTAGATTAAGATGTTTTATAGTTTCCAATAGCCACAGTTTCAGTCCTTAGCTATTTTAGCCCTTCTCATCCTTATAAGTAGACACACAAAACACCCAGATGGGGGAAAGAAGAAGGAAAGGAAAAAAAAAAAAAAAAACACACCAAGACAAAAGAAACTGAACAAAGCCAACATTTTTCTGCTAAAAAGGTAATAAATTAAGAAAAGCAGATGCATGTACAGAAAAATTGGGTAGTAATTTCAATTGATTTTTCTTTGAGAGAATTTTTTGGAAAAAAAAAAAAAAAAACAAAAAAAACCAACAAATGAATAAAACTTTGTTACAGTTTAATATGCCAGGTTAACCAAATTGTAGATATCAAATCATAACAGTCCTGGTCAGAAAAGCAGAGAAAGGATTTGACATTTTCTGTACTTTGTTGGATACGATCAATTAAATAAGTAACACTTATTACCCAGGAACAAAAAAAAAAAAAAAAAAAAAACATTTAGCAGTGTTATTGAGTAAAAAAGAAATGTGAAAAGAAGATTTAAACTGTATCAACGTTATAGGTTTTGAACAGACTGTTCTTTCTCTTGTTATCATATTTCCTGGCTACCATCATGGCCGAGACATCTTTGAAGATGATTCATGAAACCATATGAATACAATACAGAGTAGAGACACTGACATGGCTACTGTTGTATTCCATATCCAGCATTTCAGGTGTTTATTATGTAAAGAAATCAATCTGCTAAATTTGCTAAGGGTAATTTAAATCGAAAAATGAACATAGAATTAACCACTGGTAATAGTTTGGAATTGGTTTGACACCTACCCACTCAAGGAAAAAGGGAGATAACTTCAGTAGACAATTATGTAAGCTGCTGTTGCCAACTTCTTACAGAACAAATGAAAGCAGGAAACCTGATCATTTATAACTATTTTATTAAATTGAACGACAAAGGATTAAATTTGAGGTTAGAATCAAGAGTTACAAAGACCAAATATTCTAACATATAACACTAAAATGAATGTACAGTTGAAATTAATATTAAAAAACGATTAAATAATTTTTTTTTATCGTTTCTAACAGTATCATTTCTCCACACAAACTCAGGTAAATAACAAGTAAATGTTTTCCTATTTGTTCCAAATTATCTACGTAACTTACGCTTTAAAAGCACCTACATATATTCAACTTCTTGTGTGCTTACTTCATTGTTTCGTCATGCACAATGTCTATACTAGTTATCTCCCTTTGATGAAATTTTTGGCAAACCTATCCCACACACTTACCTAACCTTAACCTTCCCGCACATTCCTCTATACCGAGTTCTGAACCAGATTCATCCCTCTTTTTTTGCCAGCTTTCCTTTTTCATCCAAAAGAGACAAATAGCAAATTCCTCCAATTGACTCCAGAACCGACTAAAAACCCATCTTTCAAAAGACTCATCTTGAGACAATGGTTCACTTCGCTTACTATACAACAAGCTGCCTTTGTTCACTCCGCACTAATACCCTTAGGAAAGGCAGGAAGTCATCTCTTCACAAATTGGGATGTTTGTCGCCTTAAAGTCTAATTCTCATGTCACAAACGAGCCAAATAAATATTCATGTGATGTGGAGCCCAAGAAGGAATGGCTGTAGCCATAGCCAGTGTAAGGGAACTATTTACGTTACCCATATTTCTATTGCAAATGGAGAAATCAATAAAAACCAGAAATTTGACAACCAACCATTAGACAGTACAAAAATACCACACAAGTCAAAACTTGAATCTTCCGCAGAAACAGCTTTTAAATTGTCCCTCAAATGGTAAAATCAGAGGCAAAACAAGATTTTACAAGAATTAAACAAGCAACACCTACTTACATATTGTAAGACTTGACAGCGTCGTCATGCGGATGGAAAGCAAGAGTAACATCAGCCCTTTCACCAACAGGTATCTTGAGATAGCCAGAATCCAGCGTAAACACGTTTTCATGACGACTGATATCCAGGGCTACATGGAGGTCTAGTGTGCCTACGTTGCGAAGTGTCATGGTGCGATTCGCTGGTTTGTTGATTGAAGTCTCCATTACAATTAGCTGGAAAGAAGAAGAAAAGAAAAAAAAATTGTTTTTATACAAGTTCATAAGGCTGGCTGGGAGGCTGTGGTCACAGACTGCTACAGATGGAGTCTTGCCATCAAGACAGATATCCAGACGTGCCAGAAGAGACAAGAGGACCAGTGGGAAGTGTGGTGAGCGGACAGACAGCAGAGGGCAGTGACAGCACCTACACAGCTAGACACAGGCTACCCCTGCAAAAGCAGCAACTGAAACTATCGTTCAAGAATCGGACACTATAGCTCAATCGGATTTATCCTTGGGAATGATTCATCATCTTCCGAGACGAGGTAGGCCAACAACAATAAGTGGAAGACTAAGACTGCTGCATTAGTAACGGTTACGATGTAAGGGGGAACTTTCTTGTTATTTAGTGCAACCAATACCACCTTGTTGAGATAATCAAACCGACTGATGGTAAAATTTGATGAAAACAGCTGGGTACTGGAGAGGTTTGAAGTTCCAATGCCAGGTTGGAGAAAGCTGTTAGTGCAAGGCAAAGTAATTCAAAGCCATTACAAAATCAGTCTTTAGGGCAAGCAATATTCTCTGCATATATATATATATATATATATATCATATATCTCCAAGGTGTCTGTGTGGGTAATGATTAAAAAGCTAGTCTAACATGATCATCATGTATCAAATTCAATTCTCATGGAGGTCCCTTACACCAAACGGAGCTTAGTAAATACCTATATTACATAGGTATAGACACAAGCAGTTAACCTCTCTTCAGGTGGATAGTCCTTGACATTTTTACAACGAAAAGAATTGAGAAACTTACATCGGCTCCGTTAGAAACATGCAGCTTAGCTGTCCCAGCCATAACAACAAGCTGAATGATAGCGAGTGGAGGTTGGGTCGAAGGCACATCAAACTGAATCTCTACTACACCAATTAGTGATGTGGATCGATTGGGGTCTGAAATGGAAAAAAGAAAAGGTCCAAGCTATCAAAAGAAGACTCAAAGGGGCTCACAAAAAAAAAAAAAAAATTTTGAAAATTAAAGTATTAAAATTCCAAAAAGAAAGGGGATCAATAAAAGCATAAACTTGAGGGTAGAAACTTTTGGGGTGACTTTCATTAAGAAAAAAAAAAAAAAAAAGTCCAACTCTGTGCAAGGTCATTAAAGCACAACAGATGATTTTTATAAAGGGCGTGTCAACGACAAGGGCAAAATAGCCTGGAATCAAGGTTGTCCATCTCCCTGACGCATTGTTAGAGAAACACAGGCTAGTCTACTATTCACTCATAGCCCCCCGGGGGGGGGGGGCAGAAGAGATTACCAAAAAATTTATGAAAAAAATTGCAAAGTATCTATAATCTAAACTAAGTTTGTGTTTATTACGAGAAAAAAATTTTTTCTTCAAAAATTGAACAAAAACTAGATTTATTTTTAAAATAAAAATGAATAGCATCGAGACATTTTACAATAAACTCAAGAGGAAATACATTTTGTATAGAAGGGGTCCCTGCTCAAACTTTCTAAAGCCACAAAATCAACAAGCCTTTATGGATATTGGCACCATCAGGAATGAGACATAATAATCATACTGGACATGTTCAAAGCTCGAAGTACATGTTTGCATACTTGGAAAAATTTATGTAGCACAGTGGAGATAAATTGCAGTACATGGCACACAGTTTGAGAACCACCGGGGTTGACAAAGGATAACAGTCACAAGTGTGAATAAAGATAGTCAATGTACCCTCTGATTTTTTTCATTGCCAGAATGGGACCAAAAAGCCTGTGAGCAGAAAATAGTTTTTCTTTCAAGACAATCATTGATATTTTTTGTCTAAAAGTTTATGAAACAAGTCACTTATCACAGAAAGTGTGGCAAATATATTTCAGACAATATGTTGACAATGAAAAATAATGGCATTTAAACTAGAATTATACTAGCTTGTTCCGCCTTTGTCAAAGCAGCAATTACAAACCAAACAAATTGAAATGTTTGTTTATATTGCAAGATGTTACTTGAAGTAAGCAAACACTTCCAAGTTTCATTTAAAACTGCTACTTAGACAAAGCTGAAAGGCGACACATGTTAGCATTATGAATTCAATATAAATACAACTAATTTTTCTTATTGTCAACTTAATATAACAAAAAGTGAATGACAAGAAATGATTTATTCAGTAAACTGATTTTTCTTTAATGTTCATTCATTAGCAAAAACAAATTCTGTGTAGAGAGCTTAAGGAATTGAAGAATTCACATACCAATTAGTACACAATATAATCTTTGTGTCAACCTGCAATGAAACGTTGCTACTTATTGCAAGAGCAATACAACAATTGCTCATTCAGCCACGTAGTTTCATTACCGAACCATTTTTTCTTCATCTGGAACTTTGAAAATCTGTGTGCAATGATATTTTATGGTGCGGAATATTTTTCTCTCCAATGCAAGAGAGGAAAAACTGGTGGTATTAATAACAATAGCAAAGAAAAAGAAACAATGAAGTAAACAACAAGCTTGAAATTATGAGAAGCCTTTGAAAGACTGACCTTTAAGGGCACATTTCCTGATCAGGTCACAAATAATATCCAGGGAAATTATATCTAACGCGCAACCAGCCTGAGCTCCTGGAAGGGTCAGACAACAAATATTGTCACTCACAACAGTGAATTTTGATTCAGTCCCAGGTACATCTGGAAGGGTTTTGTGACACCATCGAAAAACATTTGAAGACTGAGACTGCAAAAATAGAGAAAAATTGACTTATTCCAAGCTAAATCAACTTCAAAAAAGCTATAACATTAACACTTAGCCTTTTGCCATTTTCAATAGCTAAAATGGCTAGAAAGTAGCTAAAATTGCTTTAAAATAGCACTAAATGCTTTTCTTGTTAAAAAAGAAAAATAAAAAATAAAAAAATTTAAATGGACAAATAAAAAATTTTTAAAAATAAAAAATAAAAAAAACATGCTAGATTTAGTGCAAAAAGTGCTATTAGCACTGGTAATACCATAGATTAGTGGCTGCCAAACTTTTTCAAAACACGGCACCCCGAGTATAACCGGGGTACCCTGGGGAGCCACAGTACACACATTTTAGGAATCACCGCCATAGATACCAAGGCCAAGTCAGTATCACTCCAACAATCCTGCTGATATTCAAACATTGCACACACATACATGCAGGTAGAACTATATACAAGTTTAAGGCTGCTAATTATGTTAGCCCCCTAAAATATAAATTACCAGAATTGATCTAAGGAGATCAATCCGGGTAAGTAGCGTGTTTGTAGCTTAAGTGTAAAAACAAGGTTAGTACACAGTTGGATTGTTAACGAAATGCGGAAACAAAGAAATAAACAACAGTGCCAGTTTTAATTTTTGAGTGAATTAAAATAAACGAGGACTGGAGTTTTCTGCTGACACGGATATGTGGAGCGACAAGAAGAATGAAGGGAAAGGAATATCACTAAGTAAACGTGAGATGAAGTCTTTAGAATGTCTGTCAGTATGGTCATCGTAGTTGTAGCCACTAAGAAATTATCTTAGGAAATCCGACTTAACTACAATGAGAGTGCTTAACTTAGGAAGTGTTCTTGAGATGAATATGTGATGATGCATGTGTAGAAATAAAGTGTGTATAAAAACTATACTAACTATCCTAACTAGAGAGAGAGAGAGAAGAGACGAGCTTACCTCGAGATTGTCGGATCAGAGAGAGAGAGAGAGAGATTTACTGCCACAGTTTAACTATCGTAAAGATAACAATCAGCTATCTGACTGGGTGGCTCTGTGTGACGTCAAAGAGGAATCGACAAGGAATTTACCATTTCTACAGAGATATAGGGGCTAGAAGTAGATCCCAGCCGAAGGGCAGATAACTCCATGTACGTATGATTTTCTTTAGCTGGAAAGGTGGGCACTACACAAGGAGGGGGTGTTTATCCAGATACACCTGGGCATTGAATTAAAAGATGGTTTCATACTTACAGATATAACTAGTCTTAGTGGAACTTTGGCCTTGCTCTTATTGGCCACTGTGATGGGTAAGCAGCTACTTGAACTCCAGCTCTGCTGACCAAAGTCCAGTTCCTTTGGGGAGAACTAAAAAACAAAATACACACTTAATCTGGTATTGCCCGAAATCAATCATTGTCAGTGTCTCCAATTTAGACGTTCATCTAGATCGGAGGTTGGCAAACAATAGAAAATATGAAAATAATTATTCAAGAACAATAGCATATTCCATATGGTTGGTGGGCTGAATGAAAGGTTACAGCAGTCCAGATCTGACCTGGGGCCTTAGTTTGCCGATCACTGATCTAAATGAATCTCAAAGGACTAGAATAATTAAATGAAAGTAAATTATCAACACAAAAAGTCATCCTCTAAGACCTTATTCAACCTTATCTGAAATAATTCATTTGGAGAGGTTCAAGGATATCAACAGCATCAATTGATTTTAATGGTATCAGCTATGAGATTGGCTTTAGTTTGTCATGACTAACAATGGACAGGACCATTTGCTATACATACATACATACAGGACAGGTTGATTGCACATACATTCCATTTTTGCCACAATGACATGCCAATCAAGAGTGGCTTACATAGTTACATATCTCACACTAGTGCCAGTTTTTGAATGCTGATTTTCAAAGTAGGCAGACAGCCAGATGTCTTTTGCCACACAAGACCAAATTCATATGGTTTCGGTACAGAGACAATCAATGGGATCAAATCCGCTAGCTTCGGTACAGAGATAATCAATGGGATCAAATCCGCTAGCTTCGGTACAGAGATAATCAATGGGATCAAATCCGCTAGCTTCGGTACAGAGACAATCAATGGGATCAAATCCGCTAGCTTCGGTACAGAGACAATCAATGGGATCAAATCCGCTAGCTTCGGTACAGAGATAATCAATGGGATCAAATCCGCTAGCTTCAGTACAGAGATAATCAATGGGATCAAATCCGCTAGCTTCAGTACAGAGATAATCAATGGGATCAAATCCGCTAGCTTCGGTACAGAGACAATCAATGGGATCAAATCCGCTAGCTTCTGTACAGAGAATCAATGGGATCAAATCCGCTAGCTTCGGTACAGAGACAATCAATGGGATCAAATCCACTAGCTTCGGTACAGAGACAATCAATGGGATCAAATCCGCTAGCTTCGGTACAGAGACAATCAATGGGATCAAATCCGCTAGCTTCGGTACAGAGACAATCAATGGGATCAAATCCGCTAGCTTCAGTACAGAGATAATCAATGGGATCAAATCCGCTAGCTTCGGTACAGAGACAATCAATGGGATCAAATCCGCTAGCTTCGGTACAGAGACAATCAATGGGATCAAATCCGCTAGCTTCTGTACAGAGACAATCAATGGGATCAAATCCACTAGCTTCGGTACAGAGACAATCAATGGGATCAAATCCGCTAGCTTCGGTACAGAGACAATCAATGGGATCAAATCCGCTAGCTTCAGTACAGAGATAATCAATGGGATCAAATCCGCTAGCTTCAGTACAGAGATAATCAATGGGATCAAATCCGCTAGCTTCGGTACAGAGACAATCAATGGGATCAAATCCGCTAGCTTCTGTACAGAGAATCAATGGGATCAAATCCGCTAGCTTCGGTAATAACTTAAAATCCATCTTCAGACTAAGCTTGCAAGAAAAATAGATTGAAGTACATATTTTTTTACACCTATTATTTGTGCATTTATTTTATATCCTATTCTCACATGAAGGATTGCGATATTTTTAAAAATTTCCTTCAGAACCAAATAGCTTTGTTCAGTATGAAATTTGCCCATTTAGGGTCTTGAAAAATATCAAATGGCAACCCTGAGCTAACCTTCATTACTAGTGCTGCACCATTCTCACCCTTTACCATCATTGCTAGACAAAACTGAGCTTAGTAAATTGAGGTAGGGTATAAGGCCATGAGGATTGTCTATATCTTTGAGAAGTGTCATTATAATAAATTTTGTTCAGACAATCAAATTTCTTCTTTGAATCTTTGATGCTGTCAACATTTCAGAAGATCCATTCTTCCACCCTCGTCAGACATATCATGATTCAAGAAAAGAGGCAAATAGTGTTTTTTTTTTAAAGTTCGCCTCTTTCCAAATGATACACCTGACAAGGGCTGAAGAATGAACTTGCCAAAATGTGTTGACTTCAGAGATGGGGGAAAAAGTAAAAGAGGTAATTGATCTGTGACAAAGTCCCAATTTCCTTTGCTTGTGTCAGCCGAGTGATCGTAGCAAGTTTCAAGCCTAGTCAAGATCAGGACTATTACTTACTAGTTTTTATGGTAGGACGCAAGTCCACCATAGGAATACTTCCACCCTCATCACACAGCTTAGGGTGTACTCAACTAGCAGCAAAGCGAGCAGGGAAATGTGTCCAAATGAAGAGTTTTTTTTACATTCAGATATGTTATCCATTACATTATCCTGGTGGACTAGAGACAGGAAGAAGAGATTTGATATTCCGAACAAACGTTTGAGGATTCGCTTTATGCTTTTCCCAAAAACATTAACATGAAATGTACAACTAATTAATTCATCTCCCAATTAGCAGAAACCTGCATCTAAAATCAGTTTTTACTTACATGGATAGATGGTAGATCTGCAAAACTATTCAGTTTCATGTAACAGGTCATACGATCATCATCACGAGTCTGATTAGGGCCAACGGACTGGGTGCCTGAAGATACACGAACCTCTGCCATGTAGGAGCCAGGATCTTTTGGGAAAAATACAACCTGAGAAAAGAAAAAAAAAGTTGTAGCTATAAGCACAACATTTACTTGAAGGAGGTATGAAAGTTCTCCATAATATAAGACTAGATTTAGAATTGAAAAAGCTGACATGGTAAGGGCCATGTGCGCAAGAGATAATAAAATAGCACAACCCATAGGAAAACAAAAAACTTTCATTTCATTCAATCAAAGGGAAATACACGCAACGATATCTGTATAGAGGTTTCATCAATGTCTTAATGCGTAAAGAGTTGAAAATGAAGTGTATTATTCTAATGTTTAATGCATATCAAAATATAATATTTTCATGTATGTCTTCGTACACAAGGTATAATGAGTTGGTGTATAAAAATGAAATATTCTAGGTGTACATGTATGGTTCAAAGTGTTAGCGTAGAATAAGGTGTATGTACTAACAATTAGGGTCCTGGTGGACTTTCTGACCCTCCAAAACATGTAAAGAGGAGGTTTTTGGCTATTTCAACGCCCCATGTTGCAGCTAAATTACATTGGATATACCAGTTCTTGTACAATAAGCAAGATTGAGCCTGGTCAGTACCTTGATGGGTGACTGTTGGGGATACAAGATGCTGTAAACGGCTTGGGATCATGTAGAGAGCCTCGCATGATAATTCAACTAATCTATCAGGAGATCAATCTCTAGCCTAAGCTTAACAACGCAAATTGTGTCTGCAATAAATATAGCAGTGAAATAGAAAAAAATCCACCCCCCAATTCTTTTAATATAGAGATTTACTGGAAAGGTAGACTTAATAACATTCACGCACTGGACTAAGAATACCGTAGCCATTAGTCAGTTCTGTAAGACGAGGGCAGTGCAAGAAGCACAAAATATACAGAAGTTCAACGCCATGTCTTCACCTCCAGAATTACCAGTCATTGGAAAAGTCTCAAAAATATAAATACTTTCAAAAGTAATCTAAAAAATTGGCATTGGCCAAAACAGGTTTACCTATAAATTCATTTATTAATTATCTCAGAATCTACCAACAAACAAACAACTAAGAATCACCATCAAGCAAAAGAACCCTCGGTATAATAACCCTTTATATTGGGTTTATATTTACTAATAATAGAGGTATTCAGTCAAGAAAAGTCAAGTATCTCTTTCACCACTTTACATGTAATGAAATAAACAAATTTAGGCATCTGAATTCCTTGCTCACTTAAAACACTCTTGGGTTCTATCACTAATCAATTCCACATTGACAACAGCTCAACCAAGATTCAGGAATACCTTCAAATTCTAGGTCAATCATATATGCCCGTACAGCGAGTTCCCCTTTATAATGCGGATGTTGAGATCCAAGAAAGACAACTATGTTTTAACTGTACCAAAGATGATCAGAAGTCGATTACATGCTCACCAGTGAACAAAGGTGTTTCAAATACGAAATTGAAGAAATTATAGATAAAGATTAATATTTTTTAACCTTGCAGTTCTCAGAAATTTTTTTTTTCTTCTTTCTTTCCAATTTTAGGAGCTTTCAATCCGTTATACCTTACAACCATATAGAAGATGGTTATTTCTTGGAAAATTTTTAGAAAAGGTTTCACAAGGAAGGGTGCTATCCACAATGTAACCATAATGGGAGTATATGGTGAAAACTTACATTCAGTCATTTTTCACAGAAATACAGCTTACATGAATTATCTCCATTTGGTAACTTTTTTTTTTATTTATTACTATCAACCCCAACACTAGACTCAACCCCCTCCCAAATTTGAAATTATTGAAAATTAAAATTTTCAAATCAGAAGCGAGATAATTCCTAATCGGAAGACAATAATACCTTCCATAGTGAAGGACCCTTAACATGACATTTTACTTAACAAGAGGACCCAATTGCCAAAAAGTAAATCTCTTAGTGAAATATTTTCACTTAACGAGAAAAGAGAAAAAAAATATATATATAGATTTATAACGATCTCAGGTCTTATTTTCTGACAGATATTCTGTGAATTATACTTGAATTATTTATTTATTCATCTATTACATCATTTGCAATAATTAGTATTTATACATTATTTGCAAAGAGGAATTTAAAAACACACACATACATATATATATATATATATATATATATATATATATCACACGCAAATCCTTACCTCAATGTTCTGTGTTGCCATGGGAGCCAGAACAAGTTTTTTCTTCATGTGGAATGGGTTGTACGTCCGAATACTGACCTCTCGACCATTTACAAATAGATGCAACAAGTCAATATGACACTCCAGCCAACAGTCAGCCATGTTCCGAATAGTCACACATGCTTTTTCTGATATTCCAATCGTACAATCAGGTATCTTAACCACACGATCTATCTCGAATTTAGGCGTCCTCTTCGGAGCACCTACGCCAACAGAAGCCAGAAAGTCTTTAACACCTTCCTCGACTCCATCAGCAGGACTTTCGTCCTCCAGCAACGTGGATGAGAAGACATTAAAGTTAATTTGGGTTTGTCCCAGTGGCTCCTCCATCATCGTCTGCCATGAAGAGGTCTCGTTGATATCATTACCTTCACGGTTCTGATTCATAAGAATAGTCTGTATCTTGCGAGCATCAGTGGTGTTCATCCTAGATGACAGCACTGCCGATAAATCGGCCAGAGACATGCGAGCTACTCCAAGTTCTCTTTCTTTGCTTTTTTGATTATTTATGTGCGATTGAAACCCTTGAGATAGAAGAGCATCGGCCTGAGCAGATTTCAGGGAGGATGTAGACATGTTTTGCAAATCGTGTGACACAGTCTCTCCAGCGTTTGTCTGGTGACTAGCAGATGCCAGAGATTTATGGTTCATGCCTTCGCCACCAATTACAGATTCCATTACCTCAGCATCAAATTTCAAATTTGAGTTAAGCTTGGATTTATCAGGAACGTTTCTGTGTTTCTCCAGGACCCTTGATACGTACATACTTTCACGGGGAATTCGGAATTTCACCCCATCCAGAGATGGCAATTGATTGCTTTTAGCAGCTACTGGGCTATGATGGGACTGGTCTTGTGTGTTTGTCCCCAGAGTGCTTTCGAGCTCTTGCAAGCCTGAATGATTCTGGTCAGTGAGTGTGTGGGTGGAGCTAGGAGACATTGAGATATCACCAGATACTCTCTTAGATGAAAGATTAGCCTGTGAGACTACAGGCTCACTAGTATAGTGTTGGTGAGGTACTGGAATTGGGGTGTGACTCTTAAGGGATGGGATATCTCTCTTGGGCCCTGACCGGCTCCTCTGGCGTTCTCCCAGCCGAGCAACAAACCTATTGGCTATCTCATCATCGGACATTGACATGCTGGCCATATCTAAAATGTTAGAGATGAGGCTGTTGCTTATTATAGATTGCGTCAAGGTTGGAGGCAGGGAATCCTGGTCTGAAAAGAGAACACACTTTGTCATTTACAGTTCTTTGAAGGCCTCAAACAGAATAATTCAGCTTACTCAAAGTAATTACAATTCATCTATTTACTTCTGTTTTTCTTCACATGCACGGAAGTATTAACCCTTTGGAGGAAAGAAGAGGAAAGAGGAAAGAGGAAAGAAGAAAGAAGAGAAAGGAAAGAGAAGAGGAAAGAAGAGGAAAGAGAAGAGGAAAGAAGAGGAAAGAGAAAAGGAAAGAGAAGAGAAAGGAAAGAGAAGAGGAAAGAGAAGAGAAGAGGAAAGAGAAGAGAAGAGGAAAGAGAAGAGAAGAGGAAAGAGAAGAGAAGAGGAAAGAGAAGAGAAGAGGAAAGAGAAGAGAAGAGGAAAGAGAAGAGAAGAGGAAAGAGAAGAGAAGAGGAAAGAGAAGAGAAGAGGAAAGAGAAGAGAAGAGGAAAGAGAAGAGAAGAGGAAAGAGAAGAGAAACGAAAGAGAAGAGAAGAGGAAAGAGAAGAGAAACGAAAGAGAAGAGAAACGAAAGAGAAGAGAAACGAAAGAGAAGAGAAACGAAAGAGAAGAGAAACGAAAGAGAAGAGAAACGAAAGAGAAGAGAAACGAAAGAGAAGAGAAACGAAAGAGAAGAGAAACGAAAGAGAAGAGAAACGAAAGAGAAGAGAAACGAAAGAGAAGAGAAACGAAAGAGAAGAGAAACGAAAGAGAAGAGAAACGAAAGAGAAGAGAAACGAAAGAGAAGAGAAACGAAAGAGAAGAGAAACGAAAGAGAAGAGAAACGAAAGAGAAGAGAAACGAAAGAGAAGAGAAACGAAAGAGAAGAGAAACGAAAGAGAAGAGAAACGAAAGAGAAGAGAAACGAAAGAGAAGAGAAACGAAAGAGAAGAGAAACGAAAGAGAAGAGAAACGAAAGAGAAGAGAAACGAAAGAGAAGAGAAACGAAAGAGAAGAGAAACGAAAGAGAAGAGAAACGAAAGAGAAGAGAAACGAAAGAGAAGAGAAACGAAAGAGAAGAGAAACGAAAGAGAAGAGAAACGAAAGAGAAGAGAAACGAAAGAGAAGAGAAACGAAAGAGAAGAGAAACGAAAGAGAAGAGAAACGAAAGAGAAGAGAAACGAAAGAGAAGAGAAACGAAAGAGAAGAGAAACGAAAGAGAAGAGAAACGAAAGAGAAGAGAAACGAAAGAGAAGAGAAACGAAAGAGAAGAGAAACGAAAGAGAAGAGAAACGAAAGAGAAGAGAAACGAAAGAGAAGAGAAACGAAAGAGAAGAGAAACGAAAGAGAAGAGAAACGAAAGAGAAGAGAAACGAAAGAGAAGAGAAACGAAAGAGAAGAGAAACGAAAGAGAAGAGAAACGAAAGAGAAGAGAAACGAAAGAGAAGAGAAACGAAAGAGAAGAGAAACGAAAGAGAAGAGAAACGAAAGAGAAGAGAAACGAAAGAGAAGAGAAACGAAAGAGAAGAGAAACGAAAGAGAAGAGAAACGAAAGAGAAGAGAAACGAAAGAGAAGAGAAACGAAAGAGAAGAGAAACGAAAGAGAAGAGAAACGAAAGAGAAGAGAAACGAAAGAGAAGAGAAACGAAAGAGAAGAGAAACGAAAGAGAAGAGAAACGAAAGAGAAGAGAAGAGAAACGAAAGAGAAGAGAAGAGAAACGAAAGAGAAGAGAAGAGAAACGAAAGAGAAGAGAAGAGAAACGAAAGAGAAGAGAAGAGAAACGAAAGAGAAGAGAAGAGAAACGAAAGAGAAGAGAAGAGAAACGAAAGAGAAGAGAAGAGAAACGAAAGAGAAGAGAAGAGAAACGAAAGAGAAGAGAAGAGAAACGAAAGAGAAGAGAAGAGAAACGAAAGAGAAGAGAAGAGAAACGAAAGAGAAGAGAAGAGAAACGAAAGAGAAGAGAAGAGAAACGAAAGAGAAGAGAAGAGAAACGAAAGAGAAGAGAAGAGAAACGAAAGAGAAGAGAAGAGAAACGAAAGAGAAGAGAAGAGAAACGAAAGAGAAGAGAAGAGAAACGAAAGAGAAGAGAAGAGAAACGAAAGAGAAGAGAAGAGAAACGAAAGAGAAGAGAAGAGAAACGAAAGAGAAGAGAAGAGAAACGAAAGAGAAGAGAAGAGAAAGGAAAGAGAAGAGAAGAGAAAGGAAAGAGAAGAGAAGAGAAAGGAAAGAGAAGAGAAGAGAAAGGAAAGAGAAGAGAAGAGAAAGGAAAGAGAAGAGAAGAGAAAGGAAAGAGAAGAGAAGAGAAAGGAAAGAGAAGAGAAGAGAAAGGAAAGAGAAAGGAAAAAAAGTCATTTTCTATGAACAAAAACAAAGCTTATGCAATCAACATACACCAAAAAACTTCTGCCAAATAATTCCCTAGAAGTTATTGATCGCTCTCCATGTGGGGGGGGGGGTCATACAGCCTAATGTTACTCTGCAGCCGCCATCATTTCTATACATTAGTACATATGCTTTCAACTGATTTATCTCCCTTTGCCTCTCCTTGATGAGGAGCCAGGGTAAAATGCTACTCATCCTCCAACTGCTGAGAACATATGTACATCAAGAATAATTCAAACGTATTTTCCAATGATGTCATTTTGCTTGCTATTGTTAATGACTTTACTTCCCACTCTCGATCACTTTCTCCTCCTAATTTCTGGTCCAAATCAAACGCTCACTCATTTGAAAGAGTGCCAGTTTACTATCAGAGTTACTTTCGTTGCCACTATCGTCATTCATTAAACTTTCTGCTACACACTCTCCTGTAAATCATGTACGTGTTCGGAGATGACATTTTGAATCTGACTGAAGTATAGCGTTATTTTAAAATTTTTCAGTCAGATTCTGATTGGCTATGGTACAAGAATCGTATCACAAAACTTTATTTTGAATGTATTTTTATTTTCATAGCAACCAATATGTCATTGTTCCTGGAGGAATGATTTTTAAAGGGTTGGGCACGAAAGAGTTAAATCTTAAATTCATTTTTTTTTTTTTTTTTTTTTTTTTTAAATAGAGTGTAAATATCAAGGGGAATAACTACCAGTCAAAGTTACTTCCCTTTCAGCTTCTGGTGAATTTTTCTAATTTATTTTTCATTCTATCTGCCATAATAAATTTAACAAAATCTATTTCCTCCTCCAAAGAGCCCCACAGTTAATTAGAAGCACTTTATGAATTCATAAGTAAATAATATTGTGTAATTAGGAATTAATGAGCCACATCTTAATAGGACACTTTTGTAATTTTTTGTAATAGACACTATACAACTTGACATATATATATATATATATATATATATATATATATATAAAAACACATTGCAATCTAGTAACAAGTCAGGACACGTACTTTGTCTAGAATTTTGATCTCATTCAAAGCATGGTTCATCCCTGTGTTCCTTCGTCACAACATCTAAGATATAAGAACCTTCAAATATGCAAGTTTTGCACCTGGTAGTCTAGCATTCTTATCAAGCATCTGCATTTCAGTTTGATAGAAGCAGATACTGCACACATGCATTAGAACAAGTGAACTTCGATAAAAAATTTTTTTTAAATCTTTCCAAAAATCAGAAAAAAAAAAATTAATTTCCTTTGCTGTGAGGCCAAGTTAGTATAAAACTCGAAATTCATCGATATCTGGATATTGGTTTTCAGGTGAGGGACTAAGGAGTGCTTAAGCTGTGATCTACTCCCACCCACCCCGGCTGTTACTGTTGATAGTGACCACTTGATCCCCAGCCTGTGGTTTCAACTCCCAAAGACCCGACCCAAACACCCTCGTCAACAAGGCCAATTCTTAAGGGCAGCAAGTGCCCAGTTTGCTCCCCCACCCTCGTTGGATGCATAAATGTTTAATATGCAAATGTGAAGCAAAAAGGCTAGCTGTATTAGAAGCATGAACTTGAAACATTTTTTTTCCTTACCATTCGCTGGATTTCCAGACACCATATCTTGAAGAGTGTCATCGTCATCCTCTTCTTCCAAAATTGGCAACCCTCGCCCATCCTGGCTACTATTAAACAATGACTGCAAAAACGAGGAGGAAGAAGAGAAAAAAAATAAATAAAATAAGAAAAACAAACAATAATGATGTCTGTACCATCACTAACCTTAGATAAACCTCCTTGCAGAGCAAGAACTTCGGTTGTAAATTATTTGACGATTTACAGGATAAAATATGTCTCTATTGGGAAACTTGGAAGTTAGATCAAACAAAACTTTGTAACCTCTACACCCACGACCTGTCATTCACTCCATGCCAAGCTACGATCCAACCTATATTATGTTAAAAGATTGATGAATAAAGTCTGGCCACTGCAATTGAAGCGTTAATGAAAGCCGAAGTCGGATGAACAACAGCAATCATGAGACGACTTGAAACAGGAAAACAGTAAATAAAAAATATATTTTTATCAATTTTTACTGTAAGCTTAGTCTGATGATGGATTTAAAGTTATTCAATTATTTCAAAACTGAATCTAATTTGGTCCCGGGACCATACAAATTTGGTCCTCTGTAGTAAAAAAGACATCCAACAACCCCACATCATCTTGGATGGATATCAAAAAAGAAGTGGATACCTGGTTGGGATTTTTGATGGGTTCAGACCGGGTAAGCATGTACGTTCCAAGAGACATCCTCTCATGGTTGGTAGGGGTAGAGAAGCTTATATGACTGCGGTAGCTCCAATTTGAAACGTCCTGAGCCAACGAGACCTGGAGGACATCATCCTGCAGACAAACAAAACGAAAACAATGACCCCTCTAATTTTGAGTGGTTAGTGAGCACAAAAATCTTGGGTTGTGCAAATTTTTCTTGTAAGCAAGTGCACACCGAATGCTAGTGCAAATGTTAACTTGAAAAAGTTTCAAGATAATTTTAGCACAGCTGATCTCTCATAGCTTATAAAAATGTATTCATGTGTTTTAATATAATACAAGTATCATAGCATTCTATGATTTAGGCAAAACTTTGTTTAGTTGGTTGTTCCATCAGAAAAGTAAAGGTTGAATTTCTAAGTCAGCTATCCTAAACACGGTACCTGCTAAAACTCAGCAAGTATTGAGCGATTCCTGATACTCGGTAAAACAGTTTTTACACACATACATTCTATTATAATTCACCAAACGTCAAACGTCTATTTGTATGTTACAGCATAATTCACAAACCACACATCACATCCCAAGGAATATCTTAGTAATACCATAAGACCAATTCTTTTTATCTCTAAATAGCTGAAACAGTGCATTGTAGCCAGAGTTATTGGATTAAGGTGCCCCTAAAATGCACCGACTTGAAAAATGTGGAAAACAAAAAAAAAAAAAATCTATCTAATAGGTCTGATTCCAGGTATCTGAATGTGACATCCAAGTAGCCGAAATGATACTTTATCATCAGAAGCATTGAATTAAGGTATCTCCGGATTTTGATATTTTATTGGAGGCAAAAGGCCTCATCTAGGCCTTCCACAGAATCTAGCTTAAAAAGAAGCCCGTCCATAGGGCAGGATTTTAGCTATAATTCCCTACCATCACATGGCAAACAAATACTTACAAAATTAGGGTTGGCATTGTCTCCAAAGAATTCAGCTTCATCTGCATCTAATTTGGCAGCTGCTGATGCTAAAAGAGTAAAAAAAAGAAAATTCAAAATATTAGCTAAATACAAAAATAGAAAGACACCCCCCCCCCAATGAATCATGCTACACCAACAGTAAAAAGGAAACGAATAAGACAAAGAACACTTCAGTAGTCAATAAAGGGAACTCATCACCCCCTTTCCCTTTCATCTGTCACTAAAAAGATTACTAACATACTGTCACTCTTACTATAGACACTCGCTACATATGCATTCAAGTTGTGTCAAAATGTAAGATGTCATGATTTTTCTCAATTCTTACATTTATTTCAGTCTTCCTACCCGACTAACCTGACCCCCACTGTTTTCTCTCAGCACAAATCACACAGAGGAGATCACTGATAGGGAGTTTAATTTGGATTGGAGTTCCAGTAGCTCAGTGGTAAGAACGGTTGCATATTAAGCAAGCCACCCTCCACCGTAGAGGATCCCAGAGTTTCATTCTCACCTGGAACTTATTCTTTATTTTGATACACACAATTCGTTTACTTACTGCTGAAAGGAACCCAGCCCGAGTTTGATAGCAAAGGTAAACATTAGCAAAAAATTGATAATTTACAATACTTCATCAATTGAATAAATGAAATGAAAATATAATTAGAATCATTTTTTTTTTTTCTAAAGTCATGGAGAGAAGAAAAAGAAAAGGCGCAAATGTTAACACCACAACTGGACGTCAAATGACAAAATTAGTTTTGATTCTCGAGTGGATCAAAATGTCTTCCCCTAATTTACAATGTAATAATGTTGTAATATCCATGTATTTTACTCCCTTTAGATCATTTTCCTTTCAAATTTCCAAGGATGGACAAAAATGAAAACAATTCCTTACAAAAGGGTTCCAGGTCTGAGCAAGATGACTGCATGTCAAACAGATACTTTTCATTTAATTTCGTTCCATGAAGTATTATGAATTATGAATTCGTTATCATTAATTTTTATGACTACCTCTGCTCAATTTTTTGTTGTTTCATCTGTGTAACTGGCCTGAATAAAAGTTGCAATAAAACTCAAATTTTATATATTTGTTTTGAAATTTGAAAAAAATAATCCATGTATAAAAACATTAGCTTATATAGATTTTTGAAGCTTTAAATGAGTGAAGAATGGAATCTAAAGTAAATGAATCTAAGAATAGAAAAAAAAATATTTTTTTTTAAGGTGCTTTTTTTTTTATCAAACTTTTATTCATAGAAATTAACCACAAGACTGACATTCTCTCACCTGTTTCTCAACCCTTGATGAAAGTAAGTTTTATAACTTTTATTCAGGCTAGTTAAAAAAATAGATTCATAATACTTCAAATAAAATTACTTTTATGCATTAGAATAATGGTAGCTCATATGGAATTTGAAAGCTATAAATGGTTGCAAAAAAAGTGAATAATTCTGGGATGATGAGTTCTATCAAAACTTTCATTCAGGCCAGTTAAAAAGATTAAAAGCAACTAAGAAATTATGCTAAAGGTGAAAAGTGGTAAAAAAAAGATTTATAAAATTCATCAAATAAAATCAAATGAAAAAATGTTTACTTGAAATATACTTATGATGGTCTGACTTGGAAATAATGATAGTTTCTTTTATTCTAATTAGATTTGAAAACAAAACACACAAAGCGTAGGATCCACATTTCTGAAATATGTACCATTATGTTTTCGTGTGCGCGAGAAAGACTTCAAAATTAAAAGAGGGATTATTTTCATGTATGAAAATAATCCCTCTTTTAATTTTGAAATCTTATAATTTTCAAGACTAGCCTTGAAAATTTATAAAAATGAATCAACTACCAAAGCCTTTGGACCCCAATCTTGTAAAAGCACCAATAATTCAATAGTTCAAAATAAACAATGTTTTTTTTTTTAGATTATAGACCTTGAAGATGTTTACAAAACAGAGGAAGGAGAAGCGGGGCGGGGCGGGTTGGGGCTACAAGACGGAAGGAGAGGTGAGGTAGGGCTATACTATAAGGAAGACTGAGGGCTGGGCTATGCTATGAGGCAGAAGGAGGACAAAGTGGTATTACAAAGCAAGGTATGAGAGAATTCAAAATAAATAAAAGTGAACACACCAAATGAAACAAAATCACCGTCAATTCCAGCATTTTGAATATTGGCAAAATCAGAATCAAATTCTGTTCGATAGGCAAGTTCTGTCTGGAATGGATCATCATCATACAATTTGGTTGTTTCTCCCGGATTATTCTCAGCCAAAGGATCACCTACATGAAAGAAAGACTTACAAGCATTAAAAAAATTAAAAAAAAAAAAAAAAAAAAAAGAAGTAGCAATCGGTACAAGTCACGATCATGCAACTGATCGATATTAAAACAAGTTACTGCATTTCTTTGTGTATAATGAGAAAAATTTTACACTCAAATCTGAGCAAGAATACGGAAGGCGGGTTAGGCAATATTTGAATGTACACAGAAAAAAAATTCTATACTCTTAAAATCAAACCTATCTGATGACTAATATATATATATATATATATATATATTTAGAACATCTAAAGTCAAGAAACATGTGGGACTGCCTAACTGTAGCGCCAAATGATTACCCTTGTTAAACAAAGGCCACAATTTTATGCCTATTTTCCATCATATCTAGTACTCATTATCCAAAATTGTGTCATACACAAAGAAATATGGTAATTCCCATGAAATAAAATTCAAATATAAGGCCCCCCCCCCGCTACTTATGCTTTTGGGGACTGCACATCTCTATAAAAAACAAATATGGAAAACTCTCATAATGGCACTCATTCTAACAGCGCCATCTAATGACACGTTTGTTTTTATATTCTCACAAGTGTCAGAGATTAGTTTGCAGCAACATGAAGATTTCAAGGCACTTTAAAAATCGAAATCAACAAACCCTTAAAATATCCCATATCTGGGGCATTAGACTGAAAAAAAAAAAAAAAAAAAAAAAAAACCAATTTTTGATTACTTCATTAATACACCTTGTATTAAACCCACCCGTTATAACAGCACTCTCTAGTCCCCAGAGGTGACAGGAATCTATTGTAATAATCAATTGCTTATAAGGTTTCAATAATTAAGATAAAATAATTAAATATCTGTACCTCGCATAAATGAATCACAAGAGCCCACAGATGCACTAGAACTAATCATCTAAAAAAAATACCAACGCAAGATTTGAGCATTGCTGGTCCAAAAATGACCTTAGAGACCCAAAAAAAAGGACTTTTTGGAAAATACAAAAATATCTTCAAATTCTGCCTAGTGGTTATTCATGCAGATTTTCATGGTTGTAGCCCCCAAAATGTGAGCAGGAGTGCCCAGAGACACACACACACACACACAAACATTCAGATGAGCAAAGAGAGAATCTGTAGCCGACAAGGCTGGTTGGTCGGGTGGGCCATTTGTGAAACTATAGAGATTAGATTATACTTACAAGAAAGGCTAATGCTCTTTCCCCAGTCAACTCCTTGTACGTCACCTTCATTCATTTCTTCTCTCAGAGACTGAAATAAGAACCAACAAAAACAATGATTCCCTATAAACCTAGGAATGCTTGTACACATTCTTATGTATCTATAATAGCTTATACATCTAGGCCAAGTCAAACACAGTAATATAATTGGTAGGCAAAAAGAAGAAAAGGAAGTAGAAAGAAAAAATTTAAGTAAAAAAAAGAAATTAAAAGGCCTAAATCTTATGATATAATATTTTCTGTACACTCCTTTCCAGTTTCTCATAGGCCTCTTGGTTCCACACGGATCATGAAAAAGATTGGAGCAAACATAGATCACAAAATCTACATTTTTGGGGCCTTGTTACTCTTTGTATTTGTGGGTTGCTTCTCAGCCACTCTAGAGCAGAGAGTACTGTGAGCATACAGATACAAGATGGGCAGCTGCTGATAAAGCTGGAAGTAGGCAGCTGCTGCTGGCAATACTACTGATGTCTGAAGGTAAAAAACTAGTCAAAGTTAATAACTAATTCTTATATTTGTCTAAAACAGAAATTAAGTACAATCAACATTTAGGTGAATATGTGGCTCGATTAAAGAGGAAAAATATCTATGTGGCCAGCTAGATCAAAATTGTTGCCAATGCCTGTCCTGGAGTTGTATGAATTGAAAGGACATAATATTGAAAGAAAATAAAAATCTAAGGCTGAGGGTCTCTGGGGGGGAAAAAAAAAAAAAAAAAAAAAAAAAAAAAACAAACAAACAAATCTTGACCCTTGTGTGTTTGAAAAGCATTATGGAACATCCCTGGGTCCGAAAAGTGTCTTTCGTAAGGATTAAAAGATAAAAAATTTTTTTTTAGAAATATCAAAACAATTTTGCTTACCTTTTCTTCAGCTTCAGGTTTATTAGCACGTAGCATCTTCTCCAGACTAAAAGACTGATTGTTGTAAAGGGACATTCCAAGAGAACTACAGAGCGATTCCTGAAATCAGACGGATCTTTCAAGTTAAGATGTGAATCAGAGTGACAAATAAAATGCTTCTTTTGTTATTGAACTTTTGTATGAAAATAATCTAATAAACTATTATTCAAAACAAGTTCTTCACTATTGTAAGGAGAGTTAAGGACATTTAGGGAGTTCCCAGTGAGGACGCAAAGAATCACTCTAGGATGGCAAGAACAAAAAAAAATTCCATTAGTTTTTAAAAGAAATGTCTACAACCAATGCAAT
Organism: Thysanoteuthis rhombus; assembly: GCA_963457665.1. Taxonomy (NCBI): domain Eukaryota; kingdom Metazoa; phylum Mollusca; class Cephalopoda; order Oegopsida; family Thysanoteuthidae; genus Thysanoteuthis; species Thysanoteuthis major. The sequence continues at coordinate 2,067,161 of OY735242.1, forward strand.
CTCCTGATAGTCACCTATGGAGCTGAAACATGGAACCTAACCAAAAGATTAATCCTCTGAGAACCATGTAACGTGCACATGAGAGAATCATGTGCAACATCACATGAATGACCACATAACACAACACATAAAAGGAAGAACTGGAGTCTGAGATATCAGAGTCCATTATAAAACTAGAATGGCAACGGGCTGGTCATGTTGCAAGGATGTCAGACAACAGCTGGATATTACAACTCATAACACAGATCCCCAGAGATCATACACGAAACTGTGGCCAACAAAATAGACAAGTTCAGAAAGTATTGGATCTGCAACAACTGTGATAGAAAGGTCTGGTAAATCCTGGAGAAGGTCTACATCCAACAACAGATGCTAAAATGATGATAACCACACCCATTGTTATGCTGGATGATATGAAAAACGCAATGAGTGATCACATTTCAGGACCAAAAAAAAAAAATAAATAAATAAAAAAATGAAAAAATTTAAAAACTGAAAACAAGACTGGCTGCTGCAAGGCAAATCTCCACCCCAAACTTCTATTTCGACTGAAGATGACAACTGCAACTTTTGTTCATATATATATATATATATATATATATATATATAATTAAAAATGTAATATATTTTTTGTATAAATGTATTTCTTTATTAGAATGAAATAAGCTTGTGTATGATGAATTTTCGTTAATCTCTAAGTCTTGTTAATTTAGCTCAGTCAGTAAGAGAGCGCCGCCGAGACAGACCGAAATAGCGGCATCGAGACAGAAACAGACTGACCGAAACGTAGATAGACAGACATGTGTAATCACGTAATTGGTGAAAAATAACCCAAGAAGCTGAATTATTATTTATGTAATTCATGCATCTACAAATATATCTTTGTTATTGTCTTATGTCTGAAGAAATACAGTAGGTAGACTATAATATATAAAGCCTCTACCCCTCCACCCCACATGGGGGGGGGGATGTTATCAGATAGTCTCCTCCCTCAGTTACACCTGTGTTTGTAAACAATACCATGGCATTTAGTTCTTCTAGAATAAAAAGTACTCGGAAAGAAAAAAAACCTACTTACCTCCAAGTGTTTATTTCCAGATTCAATCGGTTTGGTAGCATTTGTATCTGGGGGGGAAAAGATGGGAAGAAAAGAGGAAAAGCTTTAGAATAAAAATATGAAATAGTGAGTGAATCACCATAGCCCACATATGTACTAGAACCATTATCTGAAAGAAATACCAGTGCAAGATTAGGGCTTTTTTTTTTTTAATTCAAAATGACCATAGAGACCCGAAAAAAATTTTTTTTTTTTTTTTTTTAGATTCTGCCTTGTGCTCATGTAGATTCCCAAGGTTGTAGCCCCAAAAATGTGATTAAGAGCACCCAGAGAGAGAGACTTAAGAGAAGAGTCTATAGCCCTCTTGGCAGGTTGGTCAGTCAGTTTGTGGGGCTAAGGTGATTGAATTTGGAATTTGGGTGCCAAGAGCAAAAAGCATTTTGGCTTTAATGGTTAATTCCTAATCACAAAATACTGTTAATATTTTTTGGTGCAACCCATCACTACCTGTTATAAAAGCACTAAGTACTCCTAGGACTATATATATATATATATATATATATATATATATATATATTAGTCTTTAGTTATAATAATTTTAGTTACATAATTGATCATTAATAAAGATTTAATATTTCTGCAACACTGATGACAATGTTGAAATTTCAAGCATTAAGTATGTCAGTCAGTATACATTGAGGAAAGGGGACGATACAAAGCAGCTAATGGTCTACACAGACTGAAATTCTTGTGTGCCAAGGCAAGACAGTACTAGAGAGTTCTCAGAAAGCGCATACCCCTGCCAAGGCTATACATTAACTAAAATTGAATGAAAATGAAATATTAAAAAACAAAGGAGAGAATTTTAAATATAAAAATATTGAGTCGCTTCCCTTGAAATTGAAATTTAGGCCTTACATCAACTGTTCATGTTTAATTCTTTTCCAGCACAATAAAAAATATCTCCTATTCGAAAAACAAATTCATGGATACGCCCAAAATTCAATCACTTCTCCCCTGATCCATGGCTCAACCTTTCAAATTTGATTGAAATTCATAGAGAACTTTTAGAGATATTGTATGAACAGACAGACTGACACAAGTAAATATACCCCTTCCAACTTCCTAAGTTGGAAGTAAAATAGGTTTATCCTATGCATCAAAACACACATAATTACCTGTGTTTTTAATTAATTTCCTGTCTATTGAGATATAAAATTAGGTGGAACTGCTGTGATTTGAACTCAGACCTTAGCAGCCTGATGAGTTACCAATAGGCCAATGGTACACAAAATTTCAAGTATTAAGTATGTCAGTCAGATTGCATACACTGCCGAAAGAGGACAACACATCAAAGCAACCAACGGCCCAGACAGGCAGAATTATTTTTTTCAAATAGATAAATAAAAAGCTCGTCATTTTTAACAGTCGTAAGCTAGTAAGATGAATGAAAACCCAAGGAAAATAATTAACTTTTAAATTCATGAATCACTTGAAATCGCACCAAAATACAATAGATTATAATTCTTTTAAATGGAACGCTTGTGAATTGGAAGAAAAAGAAAAAAAAAAATTTGCATAAAAGTAGAAAGAAAGTAACTGATCAGAATTTTCCCCCCCCCTTTGGTTTGAGATTCTAATTTTCTGAATATGAATATAAAAGTTAACTCACCAACATCATTCAGTGCCACTTTGTCTGGGGTATCAGACACAGGAGCAGTAAAAGGAGGTTTAGTCACAGGGTCATCAAACATCAAGGTGTCTTCCCCTTTGAGTCCAAAATCTTCATCCAATTCGCAGACCTCTTCCTCTTCAAGAACAATCCTTGGTTGGCTCACATTAGCATTGATGCCAGTTTTTATGCCCTGCAATTGGAGAAATGCCTGGGCACTGGCAAGATGACTGACACCAAGGAGTCCACCCTTATAAGAATCATCGGCAGGGCAGCGCCGTGCCTGTTCAATATCTGATAAATCGGAAGAACGTGACTGTTCTATGGATTTGGCAAAATGACCAGATTCCCGTGACACCAGCAATTCTTCAGGTTCGTCTAATGAAAAAAAGAAAAAAAGTCATAGAAAATAAAAGGTAGTCACACCAAATATTGATTTTAAGTGAACTTTTTTGTAGGGCTGTAGTCATTTTGATTGTGTAAGGTTCCAATGGAATAAAAATTCCTGCTATATTCAGTTTAGAAGAATAAACTTTCCATAAAAAAGTAGTATGGGTGTACTCATTTATTAGTGAGATTTTATATATATATATATATATATATATATATATATTTCTAGAAAGCTTTACACACACACACACACACACACAATATATATATTTTAAGAAGGTGTTACTACCTGCTAAAAAGTGATTTTGTTTCATCCAGGTATATAAGAGTACCTTTTTTTTTTTTTTTTGCAAAAGTAATGCCCAATTAGTCCCAAAGTTAATGCCACTTCTAAGGGAAGTAACTATTAAATAGTTGCTTTTCTTAGCATTAGTTTTTGCACAAATAGGGCATTACTTTTGTGACACCTTGTATTTGCTGATCTTTGACATGAATAGCAAAGTACGTACTATCCAAAAGGTCTTCGGGAAGCAAACCCATTGAAGAAGCATTTGATGCAACTGATCGTTCAGATACAGCTGATATATCCAGTTTTGTACCTTCGTGGACAGGAGGTAAGTTCTCAACAATTCTGGAAAAGAAAGAAATACTGATATTAAAATAAAATGAATAGATCTAGTACAATCCAAGTAAAATACAATCCAAGTAATAAAAAAAAAAATTTTTTTAAAAATAAATAAAATTTTAAAAAAATAAGAGCCGACCAATGAAGGAGTAACTTCTCGCCTTTTGTTGGGCGACAATCACTAAAACATCCGAACTTTCCCAAACCAAGCTAAATTGGTCCCTTTGTTTGTGCTTATTAATTACTGCTACCACAAAACAATTTTGTTGAGCTCAAGTTATATATGTTGTTCTTACAATTATATACATATATCTATCTATGTATGTGGACTGCTCAGCTCTAACTGTTCAGTGGAGGATTTGATTTACAATATAAGTTTATGCTAAATTTACATGATAAAAACTAGTATTTATGAGTGCCTGTGATTTATATATTTCTCAAGGAATGATGGTTCCTATTTAGTTTGGTTTTGGTGCCCATTGTGTTTGTGGGCCCGCACATGGAAAGGAAGGGAAACACATGGTTGCCATGACAGTATAGAGAGTCTGCGTGCCAGTAGGATTGTGGACACGGAGATTGAACAGGGTGAAAAAAAAAAAAAAAAAAAAAAAAAAAAAAAAAAAAAGTACAGTATTTAGACGAACAAATGAAACATACGTTTAATACATAAACATTTATGATGATACAGGACCGAAATGGAAATACATATGAAAACATTGATAGGATCATGAAAAGAAGAGGAGAGGAGATGGGAGGCAGCTTGTAAGCGAAAGATGGGAGCTTTGTATAGAGTGATAGTAGTAGTCATATGTTGAAGCAGAGATAACCGAAATGCTATGAATCCATAAGCCTTGGAGCGTACCAAGGAATGGAGAACAGATATAAGTATGTACGTGTAGGATATATGTATGGTTCTCATGTGGTTATCATAAGGAATAGGGACGACGATGTTGGAGACAAAGGATTTTGCTTCCATGTGGTTTGGTGTTAGCGTCAACAACACTGGAGATGTGGAAGGGAGATTGACAAAGAGAATGCACGCCAAGTATGAACCTAGATGCGGAGATGAAACTAAGTAAAAAGGACACAAAAGTATTTGGATGGACAAATAAAACGTACATATAATGCACAAACATTAACGACAAATGAAAATGAAATACACAATGTTGATAACAATAACAATCTTGTAAAAAGGAGAAAAGAGATAGTGAAAAGTGGGAGCTTTATTGTCACTGACAGTACAGGCGTCGGAGTCAAAGTGGAGGTATCTAAACTGCTTTTGAATCCATATGGTTTGGAGCGTACCAAGGAATGATTACGGAGACCGGGTTCAGTGTGTGTGCCAAACTGCCAAGTCATTCGAAGTGACGTTCTAGATATCTAGCTAGAAGAGTTTTGTGTTCAATTCTCAACTAAAAGTAACACTAGTGTACATTATGTTTTAAATTTTCAACAATTTTATAGCATTCAGTCCAGAAGAACAGAACCCCAGGTTGTCTAATAAGACACATTGGACAGTCAGGTTCGGAATAAGAGGGATCAGAACTTACCCTGAAGATTTCTGTTGTCTTCGTATTTCATTTTGGCGCTTTCCAATGGTTTGTCGAACACTAGCTCCACCAGGAAGGTAAATTCTAAATAATAAAAAATCTTATATTACATTTCAAATATCAAACCCAGGTTTTCTTCTCTTAAACAATGTGATGTCCATTAATTGTCTGTATATTTAAATGTAAATAAAAGGAAACAACTGTACCCATCTGTAGTCACATTGTAGGTATTGGCCTGAGAGCCTCGGTCTGATACCAGGAATGACTAGCCAAGAGCCTCATTTCAATAGCTGAAGTCAGCACTTGATTAACTAGGCCACCCCTCACAATGCAAGTGTTGTGTCTCCTTATTTGTGATTATTAACATGGTTAAGACTTAGTGTTCAACCAACATATACTAAATTTACCAAAAAGAAGCACAGGACTTTACAGTCACTGAAATTGGATATATATCCATTACAAATACAACATAAATTGGAACAAGATTATTAGCAAATTTATTTCATCTTGCAAATCAATAAAAAAAAAAAAAAAAAAAAAAAAAAAAACCTGAAAATTCAATATAACATCCACTATAAAGATTAAATGCCATAATTGTCAGATGATCCTAAGCAGAACATAATTTTAGTTGAGAAAGCATCTTATCAGGAAACACCTTTCTATCAAGTTTCAAGTAAATCCGACTCGAAACAGCTCAGAAAATTGAATTTAAAACAAAATTTAAATGCTATTATTGCCAGATCACGTGAGCCAGAGTGGAACATTTTTGTACATAAGAAGCATCTCATCAAGGGACACCTTTCTACCAAGATTTTAGTAAAGCTGACTAAAAGAACACAAGAAAAAAAAATAAGGGAAGAGATTCAGCACAGCAAAATTAAAAACATAAATGGGGCACAGGCAATATCGAACATGGTCAAACTCTACAAGATGTTTCAGTCTTTAAGCAAATACTCACCCAGGATGCTTGAAGATACTGCCAGTACTCTGATCAGCCGAAGCCACCTGTGGAATTTTGTCTACAAGCAGAGGGTCCGCAGTCAAACTACTCGTCTTTTCAAAAGCCGCTTGGGTATAAGACGTGCAAGGAAGAGTGTTCAGTTTCTTTCTGTAGAAAAGAGACAATGAAAAACAAAGAATCATTTAGAAAAAGCTCTAGTGAACAAATTGATTGGGTGTCTCAGTGGAGTAGTGCTTCGCAAGCTAGCCTGGCAGGCTATTACTCCTATAGTGAGGGTCTTTTTTTCTTTCTTCAGTCAAACTCTAGTCCGAGTCTGGAGCTGATTTTTTTTTTTCACCATAACAAGTCTTCACTGTTTATCAGTCTCATGAATTAGAGTTGCAGTATCCAAACTAAAAAGTAAGGTACCCAGATACTCTGGTATTTGTCCCCAGCCTCTGAAGATCATTGCAGAGAATTAGGAGACTTGAGTATCTTAGTGCTGTAATCTTTATGAGGAAAGGAGCAGCTAGCCGCCTTGCAGAGTGACAGACAGGGCTTTTGGAAATCTTGCCAAAAAAAGGGAGACCTTAGTTAACCTAGTTACTAACAAAACAATGTTGCAGGGGGTAATTTACAAACATGCCCACTCCCAATTCAGTTGAGACTTGATCAAAAAGGTCAGGGTGGTTCCAGACATCAGAGGGGATACATGCTGTATTCACTCTTAAGGCGGCTTCAAAATAAAGAGACGCGAACATGGCTTGGAGACATGGGTGATGTTTTGGGACTTTGCCAATGCTTTTGATAGTGTTTCACGAGAGATGTTATCAAATGTACAACTGAAATTTGGTGTTTTGGTTAAATAGGTAACAGTCTTTGCATACAAGCGTAGCAGTGATATCTTCCATAAATGATGTTACAAATACAAGCAAGAGTACTACTGGATTCAAGGTGAGTGACATTTCCAGTCCAATCCTTTTCACATTTTACATCACAGATATAATGATCACCAGGCGTACAGCTCATTAAAGGCCCCTGTGTGTATTCAGGATGAAAATATATGATGTACTAACAGGTTGACACCATGCTACAGGTGGGGAGGATTTCCAGCTTGATGACACAGCAGTAAGGTTTACATCACAAGAGTCACTTGAAGAAAGTGCTCCTTTAATGTTAAGAAAGTGAATGGTTCAACCAAAAATACATTCAAAACATTATTCATAGCTGAACTAAATCAAAAATATGATGACTTGTCAGCATATGATTGCTATCTCTCTGATGTTCATCTTGGAAATGGAGTGTTTTTGTCGATTGTTGATCCTTTAGGGTATCTTGAGTCAGTTCCTACCAGAAATTATAGGGACCCACAGGATGAGGAAAACCAAATCAGAGCAGCTGGAAATGCTTTTGCAGCTCTAAAAAGAAGCATTTTAATTTGTATGCAGGTAACTTTTGAAGCAAAGAAAGCAATATAAGAGGGTTTGATCCTGCTGATATTGTTAAATGGGGTTGAGGCATGAAATCTCATTGAGATATTTCATGTTAGATGGGTCTTTGCTATGTCAAGTCAACAGATGTCCGACTTGTTTGCACCACATCAGTACTGAGGACTTGCTGATGCTGATGTCACTAAACAATCAGGTAGGCTATGTATTGCAAATGGGGTCAGAAAGACTACCTCATAAAATGCTGGGTTCATGCACATTGTCCAGCTGGTTGCTCAGAGATTACTAATGGAAATGGTGTAATGAAAGCTTGGAAGAAAGCAAACATTGGGAAAGAATCTTGGACTGAAATGATGGCGTAAGACTTGATGTGGCATTTTGAAGAAACAGATAGCTTCAATATTTCTGTGCCGAGATCTCGGGCCACCCCTAGGCCTATTCCTCCTGCAGAGGGAAGGTGTATGACCCACTGACTGAATCCTACCACCCAATCAAAATCTTGAATCAGCCCCAGCCAAGACTCTTCCTGGATACTTGTAGCTGAAACCTTACTATATCACTGCACAAAAGGAAAAAGCAATTTTCACAGAGTGGGAATCAGAGCGTTACTCACTTGGCTGTAGACGTAGCTAGTGGAGTGGGAGAGTTACACAGGGCCTCGTCATCAAAAGGGTTAGCCTGGAACTCCGGTTCTGCTGCAGAATCAGTAAACATGGCCATCACCACATCCAATAATAAAACATCTGGAAAAAAATGAAATGAATAATTATACATATAATAGCCCCATTCTGTCGATATCATTTGCATTAATTCCTGACCATTGACAACCCCTTTTCTTTTCAATGAATTTCTACAGTAAAATCATTAGCAGTGCATTTACAGGAGACATATTGATAGATCTTAGTCATGCTTACTTTAGCACAAAAAAAAAAAAAAAATGAAAGTAGCAAATAAAGTTTGAATTCTGGCTGAGGCAGGTTGTGTTCACTTAGCACTAATGCTCTTGGGGGGGAAAAAAAGCATACCACAATGAACAGGGACAAGTGGTGAATAAGCATTTGGGCAAACCAAAACTACTATTGCTCAGGGCAAGAATATCTGAATAGCCGTTGGGTCCATTGTCAACTCTGTGTGAGCTGAGTCAGTAAGACTCGGCCTAATTCCAAACTACTCAATCTCTTTTTTCAACTTCCAGTGCACAAGATACAGGCTACCATAATTTCATGCAGATTTGATTCAAGCCAATGGACAACAAAACCGTTTCAAATTTGCACAATTTCTTTTGTTCCTTTTGGTATTTCAGGTAATAGTTTCAAGTTATCAATCATTCATTCTATATATTGAAATGACAAATTAATAATATTCACAAGTGAAAACTTCTATCAATGGATTTATCCAATGTTCTCAGGGCAGACAATAATTTTGGGACAAAAATGCAAAATTTGATGCTTAATCAATTGTTTTCCAACCACCACCAGAAAATGACTAAAAGTCATTTGGGACATTCTATCCATATGGCATGTATTCCAGCTATTACACATCCATTTTTTAACACTCTGAAGAGTGGTTAGCTGCACATTTTCATATATCAAGGAATCCCTGCATAAAAATAAAGTTATTTCAAAGGCTTCTGTCAGAGAAAAAGAAAAAAAGTGAAAGAGAAAAAGAAAAAAAGTGAAAGAGAAAAAAGAAAAAAAGTGAAAGAGAAAAAAGAAAAAAAGTGAAAGAGAAAAAAGAAAAAAAGTGAAAGAGAAAAAAGAAAAAAAGTGAAAGAGAAAAAAGAAAAAAAGTGAAAGAGAAAAAAGAAAAAAAGTGAAAGAGAAAAAAGAAAAAAAGTGAAAGAGAAAAAAGAAAAAAAGTGAAAGAGAAAAAAGAAAAAAAGTGAAAGAGAAAAAAGAAAGGTGAAAGAAAAAAAAGAAAGGTGAAAGAAAAAAAAGAAAGGTGAAAGAAAAAAAAGAAAGGTGAAAGAAAAAAAAGAAAGGTGAAAGAAAAAAAAGAAAGGTGAAAGAAAAAAAAGAAAGGTGAAAGAAAAAAAAGAAAGGTGAAAGAAAAAAAAGAAAGGTGAAAGAAAAAAAAGAAAGGTGAAAGAAAAAAAAGAAAGGTGAAAGAAAAAAAAGAAAGGTGAAAGAAAAAAAAGGTGAAAGAAAAAAAAGGTGAAAGAAAAAAAGGTGAAAGAAAAAAAAGGTGAAAGAAAAAAAAGGTGAAAGAAAAAAAAGGTGAAAGAAAAAAAAGGTGAAAGAAAAAAAAGGTGAAAGAAAAAAAAGGTGAAAGAAAAAAAAGGTGAAAGAAAAAAAAGGTGAAAAAAAAAAAGGTGAAAAAAAAAAAGGTGAAAGAAAAAAAAAGGTGAAAGAAAAAAAAAGGTGAAAGAAAAAAAAGGTGAAAGAAAAAAAAAGGTGAAAGAAAAAAAAGGTGGAAGAAAAAAAAGGTGGAAGAAAAAAAAGGTGGAAGAAAAAAAAAAGGTGGAAGAAAAAAAAAAGGTGGAAGAAAAAAAAAGGTGAAAGAAAAAAGATAAAAAAAAAGGAGAAAAAAAAACAAAAAAAAAAGATGAAGAAAAAAAAATGAGGTAGGCTTGTCTACGTCCATATAGGAAACTTGTGAGTCATGGCACAAATGGCTTTTCAAGTTCCACCCACTCCCAGTGCCCCCAACTCAAAATAGTAAGGTTGCAGATCAACTGAGAAAGATAAGACTATGGGGATCCAAGATATAATAGTGACATAACACCAGTAGACTGAATAAAGAGTAGTATTTGATTATTCCTTGGAGGAAAAAAAAAAAAAATTTTCACTGACAAGCTACAGTGGTTTTCAGAATATGGATGGGTAGGCATTTAGGCAAACCAATCTCTCATAAAAACATTGTTATCAACCATGACAAGATCTAGTCAGTAAAGAAAAATATGAATTAATAATAAATGTATAATCAAGGTTAAACTTAATACAAGAGGCACGACTGGTCTTTACTGGAAGGAAATAAGTCTAAAAGCAAGTTCCTAATTAGTCAAATAAAGGGTGGGGTTCAATTGCTAAAAAAATACTATTGAAAGGGGTAGGCTCAGAAGTGAAAGGGAAAAAAAAAAAAAAAAAAAGTCTAGTTAGTCACTCAGTAGAAGCCATCATGTGACCAACATCTTTTGGCAGCATGTTGTGGGAGATCAATTAAAAAATTAGAAAAAAGAGTGATCAATAAATAAGTTACTTTTCTCCAAAAAGCAAGTGTTAATGCTGACAGACCAACTAAGGGACCAGTTTAGGATGAACTTACACTGTAAATTTTTACAAGCACAAGGAGTAAATGCTTGAATTTTTAACCCATGTAGCTTCATTAGTGTGGCCCATCTGCTGGGCACATACACACAGGGCCAGCCAGCAAGGGTCGTTTAAAAACTGAAGAAACCCATGTTGACAATTTCTAAAAGATTTTATACATCATATAAAACTTATGCGAAATCTTACTATAATTTACTGAATGTCTATCATCACTTGACACAGGGATAGCTAGATCTATGGCCACCAAATTTTCAATGGCTACTAATGGGACAATGGAGATGTTTTTAAATACTTTTTCAAAATTTAAAATTTTTTCACTTACAATGTGAGTATAATGCTAAACTAAACCCATTTTTTTAACGTCAGTTACTTAGCTAAACCGAATCTATTATTTTGATTAACCATAACAAGTAGATATCTCAATAAGTTTTGTTCATTGTGTTTGCAATCAACCATTTGCTTTGATACTCTGCACCATGGGTGTTTATTTACTGAATTAGGTTCTCTTGTTCTTAATTAAATTAACATATCTTTATTGGAAATATATGTCTCACTTTTATTTCCTTTGTCTGCATTTATACCCAAACAGTACAAATAAAAATATGTATATTTCATTCCAATGTTGACGTAAACTACTTTATTTCTACAAAGAAATAAATGTCAGAGAATTCATCTTCCAAGGCCAAACCAAACCATTAAGAACAATACACATTCTTAACAAATTATATTAAAATGGTTCATTCGCAAATCATTTTTAGACTTGACGTTTTTTTTCTTTTTTTAATCTACAAATATTTTAAAGGTCAACAATTTGGGTAACCCAAAGATGACAGTTCTTTTCAACAACTGCTCGTCACTCAGGTAGTTTGAGATCCCTAATTATAGCACTTGTTGTAAAGGCATTACAGTCACTTGAAACATTTCAATTGTTATTACAACACATATCCATGATACAAAACAGAAAAAGGCAAACACTGAATTTTTAACCATCGTCAATGGATCATGCGGATGGAAGTTATTTTGACATTTCATTATTTTTCTTTCATGAATTCTAATTTCTTATTTATGCACAGTTTGAAATTTCACACAACCCAAGTTTGAAACGGTACATAAATAATAAGAGGGCTGTTGACGACTTCCCAGTCCCAAAATGGTCATCATTCCAGGGTTAAAGTTTTTCTAGGATTAGAGCTGTGTGCTTCTAATGACTTTAAATTCGCCACCAGTGCCAGCCAATCTACAGCTTAAGAGGTGGTAATTGTTTGGAATAGGTAAGATTAAACAATGTCAATTTTCCGCAAGGGGGGGGGGATTCGAGACGAGATCTGTACATGATTAGCTGCTACTAAAGTTAAACTTTTACAGTGAAAATGTAGTAATTGGCTATTTTAATGGCTAAAAGTGGCTATATTTAAAAAAAATTTAAATAAAATGAAAATAGGAAACTACAAACATTTGAAATAGTATTTTATTATATATATAAATAAAATGGATATGGTTTAGTGTTCCGGGTTAAAGTTACAATTATTCCTACCAAAAACCCTAACTCCTAACCTACCGACTAAAACCATCAAAAATAACGTTCATTAGAACAGCGGTAAAAAATCTAGCCATTTTTAGCCATTCAAAATTGCTTCAGTTTAACTGTAATAACAGCTATAGCATCTATCTCGATTACCTCCCCTGCAAGATATCGGCATATTGTTTATTCCAAACAATCACTCCATTTTGAAACGGGAAAGGTCACAATTGCCAATGAGAAAACGGCAACCAGAAGTAAATGCATGAATTGCATTGTTTATAGTTTTGAATAAATCAAGTTATTGAATAGTTAGAAACTGGGGCACAAAATAATAAAGTGGGCGATATATGGTTTGAAACTATACAAAAGGCAACACCTTCCTCTCTAGATGAAAAAATAGTGATATTCATATTTATGGGAAAGAGAAATTGAAGTCCACTTAAGCCATTATTTATTTTAATACTAAAATAGATAAATAAAACGGTTTAATGATGAAAAAAATAGTCAATTCTATAAAACTGTTAGATACATCTTATCGGTCACCAAACTTATCACTAATAAACTCAAAATACTAATAATGGTGTTGAAAGCCAGATAGTTTGACAAAAAAAAAAGACAATTCTTAATATTTATAAATATAACTTAGCCGAACAAGCGTATATTTAATATATACACAATTCGTACCATATCTTAAATATGTTCATATCTATATCAATAAATAAAAAGGTGTTGATAGATATCAAGAAAGATAGACTGGAAAGTAATACGTATTTATTTTTTTTAAAGAAAGTTTGAAAGAAGATATAAGATGACTAATTATGTATAATTAGGTATTATGAGAAGTATATATGGGTACCTAATTTACGCCCCTAATCTATAAGATGACCTTCAATCTCATATTGATACGATTTGAACAAAATATAACATTGAAAAACATTTTAAAAGCCTTCAAATTAAAGGTAAACAGAAATGTGTGTTTTTATTTTTTTATTTTCTAACAACAAAAAAACAGTTGAAAAAAAGTTATCATTTACAAAGAGATCTCAACGACTAATTTCATAGATAGCAAAGTATCATATTCACCGAATGGGGTACGGAAATGTTGCTTCAATCCTCAGGTATGAAAAAAAATCCTTTATATGTGTATATATCCTCAGCCTTTTTTCTCTCACTTGTTATTTCTTTTCTTACACTTTCAAGAGAAATAGCTTCTTGGCCATTTTATAACATCCGCGCTTCAAAATTCATATGGGTTAAGAGCAAAATATAACGGCAACTTTTGATTGGCTGAAAATGAAGTCAGTGTTGACTAATTTATTCTTAACTTTACATCTAAAATTCAGGCAAAAAACATCTGAAAACATCTAGATTCTCCAAAACAGCATCGATTGTCAACATTTACTTTATCAAAATAATTATTGTTTCATTGAAAATATTACTTATTTCATAATAATAAATTTTCATTGTAAATATTACTCATTTTATTACAATGAATCTTTAAAGAAATATCGCAAATGTTCTATAAAAGATCACATCTAAATAGCAATTTCTGAAAGACGCACCTAAAAACAGCTAGTTTTAGATGAAAAACATCTAAATTGGCAACGCCAGTCCGAAAAGGAAGTCAGTGTTGATTGTGATTCGGTTATTGATCATATGTAAATTAATTCAAAATTAACAATTTAAATTTAATTTTTTTTAAATTTTCAATTAACTATAAACTCCTTCATTTTTTATTTTAATTCGAAAAAAACACATGATTTTTTTCAAAAAAGTTTACTTTGAAAAAGACATTATTTGCTGCGGAGATCCAGTCATGTCGATGTAGCTATAATTAGTTTATCAGTTGGAATTCAAGTGGTTGAAAGATTTTTTCAAACTGTTTTTACGCCATTACCGTTTTTTTTTGGTTGTTTTTTCATTGCTATAAATTATGAATTAAAGATAGAATAACAGAAAAAAAACTGACTCTTCTGGTACAGTAATTGAGAAGTTTCTCACCCTCGCTCACTCAATGTCGTAAACGGTGCTCTAGTAAAAATGAAAAAAATCAATTTAATTTATTCAAAGCAATAATTTATGTATTCACACCCGTTTTCCTCTGATGGATTCCGAACTCTCCTATTCCTGATTATTTGTGCGCTGTTTCCAACATTGAGTGTGCGAGGGTGTGGAATTTTACTATCGAGACCACCTTCTCTACATCGCGCTGTTGGAAATTATAATAAAAAGTACGAAAAAATAATGTTTTGTTATTTTAAATTTGTACAAAAAAAAAAATTTAAACACCTTTATTACTTTTTTGTTTCAAGCTGATTTAGATTAAAACTTTTTTTGAGTTACAATCACCAGAAAATTCAAAATCAAGCAAAGAAAATTTCGATTTTATGAGTTTTCTTGGGGATTTGTGTGTCCTACACTAAAATGTTCATTCATATATATAGTTTTAAAAATGCAATTACTATTTTGTGAAAATAGTAATTGCATTTTTAAAGCTATATATTAAAACCGTGTCTGTCTCACATAATACCAGTTGATTCCTTCGACCCCTCTCCCTTCCTACCCTCTTATCAAACTATGATTCTTTTCACTCACCCCCTCCCTCTTTATTTCTAATTATATCACATCTCTCTTCTCTCCACTCCCCTTTCTCCCACCTCCAACCTCTGTCCCTCTCATTAAACTACTTGACTTCGTTTTCTGTCTTTTCTCCTGTCTCCCTTCCAACACCCATATTGGACTGTCTCACTTTTTTTCCTCCACTCTTCCTCCCCACTGTGTCTGTCACACTTATAATATCAGTAGCAACCATCAACCGAGCCTGTTTTCATACACTTCTGATAGCCGTCAGCGAAGCGAAATAACATGGAATAGTATTAGAATACAAACTTACAGAGTTCATTAATCTAGACTAGCCATGTGTGTGTTCGGTTGAGGCCCAAATTCCAGACAGACCTGCAAAGATCCCATGTTGATAATGAGAGAATTCTTTAACAAAATAAGATTAGAACATAAGATAAATTGTTTATGTAAACCATACTTCCGTATAAACGACAGAAAATAAGTGCCTAGTTAACATGATAGTTGGTTACATAGTAAGCCCACTCGTAAAACCTTTGGAAAAAAAACTTATTTCTAAAAACTAACAAATTTCCGGTTGGTCCGAAAGTTTGATGGATTGAAAGCACCAGAAATTGTAAGAAAAAAATAGCAATTGTTACTTTTCCCGTTTTCAAATAGCTGGCGTCCCGGCAGCAGAATAACAGAAGCTGATGAAGAACTAACACGAACCCTATTACACAGCAGCCATTTTAAAACGGGAAGAGTAACAATTGCCACAAAAATTGACTCTAAGAGAGCGACGTTGCAACTGGAAATGGTCAAGATTTACTTGGATCGAATATTCGGAAAAAAAATAAAAAAGAAAAGTTTCCTTGGGGGAAGTGGTCACGCCATTTGAACCGAAAACCTTACGGATATTTGTTAGATTTTTGAAAAATATTTTTTAAGGTTTTCACGAGAAGAGTCTATTTACAAGTTAACTATAGTGATAATGTGGGCACTTACTTTCCGACATTATCATGGAAATACTGCTCACTTGAATTATTGTCTCCTTCATCAGGTTACTTCTATAATATAATCAACCCCAACCCTACCCTTAACACTAAACAAATTAACTTTGTGGCTCAATGAAGGGAAGGTTGTCAAGTTTCACGCTCTCGCAAACTCGATATTAGGAACGGCGGAGAGATAGAAAGAAATGAGGGAATTCATGAAAGAAAAACAGTCTGTTGATGCTTTTAATAAATCAGATTGTTGAATTGTCTTGCCTCGCGTCATAAATATTCGACAGATCGCACGTCTACGTGAGCTGAATTCCAATCGGGACCACCTTCCTTACATTATAAGGATTTTCCCTGGGCGGACCGCTCGCATGAGTCTCTCTAACCACTAAGGGTCCGCGGACTCCACTTTGGGAACCATCCAAGCTGTCGTTGTCAGTTGAAGAAAGGGAAAAAAACGCGGGCACCTTACGTTCAGTTTAAAGAAAGAAAGAAAGAAAGAAGCAAGGAAAATGGCAGAAAGGCGGCGACCACCTGCTCCGGACGATTCACCCGAAACTATTGGTCAAGCAACTCAAGTAAGACCTAAGTCGACTCCGGGTGACCCTAGAGTAGCTAGTAGACAGTCCGAAAAGAGTTTTAAGACCGTTCTAATCGCCATAACAACTGCTGGACTTACTTTGTTATTAGTTTCTTTCTCTCTAATATACATTGTTGACCACCAAAACCAAGATGGCGGCATCGTTAAGGACCCACGTGGAAATGATATCAACAATAACAATAAACCACAGGCTGTTAATTACAGGACTGGGGCCTCAGAGCCCCTACGGGACGATGATAAACAAGTGGACTTGGAACTGTCTGTTTTATTGACGTTCACTAATGTGAAGGAAAATTCTAACCTTCGCTCTAAGCTTAAATTATGTGTCACTTCCATGTTTACACACACGTCGGCTGCCTTATCCCTATTCATAATCGGCGACCCTTACAGTCAAGAGATAGCGGCTTCTATAATAAAAACTGCCGCTGAAACAGTCCATAATAAGGTCAATTACAAGGTAAGATTGGTTGATACGAATAGTTATTCATCTATTACTTCTTGAGTCTATACTACAGATTTTTCCCTATCTAAAAATATTTTCTTGCTAGTTTGCCTTCCCAAAATCGCTAAAAATTGCCAAAAAATAGCCCTAGATGTATAAAGCACGCCAGAAAGATGCTAAAAAATGGCCAAAATCTTTACGAACTCCCGCGCTTAAACAGCCCTTTAAGCACAAGGAACGGCGCTGAATTGGCAACACTGTACTCGTGCTGTGTATTTGTGTGGTCCAGATCGTTTCTGTGGCATTTAGTTAGGATCAAAGTGTAGTATCTGTTTTTTTTTTAATGTCGAAAACCCAAGTTCTCTGATTTTCTATTATTGCCGTCAGTGATCCGTATGACATAATTTCTGTTCCCAATTTTAGACGTTATCAAGTTTTCAAATTATATTTTAATCATGTAAATTTTTGTTTTATTTCAATTTGTATTAATTGTTCAGGATTTGATGCAATAAGAGTTACTGACAAAAAATGGCTTTTTAGAATGATTATAGACTTTGAAAGTGATTTTTTATATAACAAGAACCATAAGTTCAACGATGCATCCACCATTT
The DNA here is from genome assembly GCA_963457665.1 of Thysanoteuthis rhombus. Taxonomy (NCBI): domain Eukaryota; kingdom Metazoa; phylum Mollusca; class Cephalopoda; order Oegopsida; family Thysanoteuthidae; genus Thysanoteuthis; species Thysanoteuthis major. The sequence goes on from OY735242.1 coordinate 2,084,851, forward strand.
GGGGTAGTAGTGGAAGGAGGGGGAAGAAGAGCAAGTAGTCTTTCTCTGATTCAATTGATTCTCATATTTGTAAAGTATTGCATGATGGAAATGTTCTATAAATATTATTTTCAATAAAAATTGTACCTGGCCATTTTGGGGGCTTCTATTATGACATCATTAGTCGCTAGTAAAAAAAATTGATCGAAATAGAGTTCTTTTAATGATGTCACACCTTTTAATGACATCACGCCTTTCTGTTTCAGTTGTTTAACATTACTGAGACCGACCAACCAACTAAGAAGTGTCTAATAGAGATGTATTGACTCCTCTAAACTTGCATTGCAAATAAAGAAAAAAGATGTCCGTGGTTGCCCTTATATGTATAACTAACAATAATGATAGGAACATTTGCGTTGTTAAGAGAAAAACTTGGTGTAACGTTCTCTTCTGATCTTCATTTCCCTCTATGTTGAACTATATACTGAATGTAAACAAAAGCATAGACAGGCAAGCGAGTCAAGTTGTAATCAGCAGGAGCTATGACTGCTGCTTGCTTGGTCAGTTGCTAAGTTACAATTTCACTCAGTATTCAAGTAGCATAAGCTAACACCCCTTGACCACATTTTTTAGGGGGAGAAATTAGGCAAAAAATGGTTTATGTTCAGCCTGCTTATCGACCTATAAGGAGCTAAAAATACTAAACTACACATACTTCCATAGATAGATAAATAAATACACATATATCTTTTGACATATCAGGCTCTTTCCTGGCAAGTTCACCTTAATTCAGAAACAGATGGACATCTACTCATAACAAGTGAATAAGGTCTTTTTTTTCATTCTTTGATTTAAACAATTTCAGTGGTAGGGATATGTAGACTTCACTTCCTTAAGGGTCTGTATTTATTCTCATATATTTAAAACTATCGATAGAAATTATATTCACTACACTCATTCTCTTTCTATTACAGTGAACAAGACAAAACACAGAGATTTCTACTGAAAAATACATTGGATGTTAATTCCTTTACATCTTACACTCATTGTCTCATATCAATATTAGATTCTTTTGAATGAAAACACTGACATTCTCATGTATGACTTTAGTTTATACATCGGTTATGAGACCCAGTCAAAGATTTACTATATAACTTTTCTATTGCTATGGTAGCAAGGTTATCAGGAATTGCCCTGGTTTGAATAACTTAGGATCTTCATTAACTATTATCATATAATTCAAATATATTTGATCTGATCCTCATTTGATTAAAGTCAATAGTTAATTCAACATGGAATATGAAGGAAGTTATTATGAAGAAATATAATTAAGAGACCTGTTTATTTGAATCGGTAATTTCAAGAAAGAGGAGCAAAATCATTTTAACTGTCAAATGCCAATTACTCTTCTAGCAGATTAAAAGAGAAAAAGGACAATTGCTTATCTTGATATTTTATGATAAAGTGCTAATTAATTCTTGGTAATAATAATATCTGGAATTCCATGAAACTACAAAATCAGTCTGTTTTTATGAAGGTATCTCAGGAAGTCCCTTAATCCAATCTGATGAAAAGTGGTCCGTAAGTTACACTGCTTTGTAGCATTACTGAAGAGAAACATAGGTGCCGAAATTTGAGAAACTTATTCGAAATGATCCGGACCTTTGCATTACCGACGGTTGTTTACCTCAATGGTAAAAGCATCACTACGTTGGAGCTAAACAGTCTTCGTTAATGCAAAGGTTGAAATACCTGTTTTCACACTAAATCCTCATTTCGTTTATTCACGGTCTATTCGCTTCATTTAACACGACGGTTATGTATCAAGAAATGTCGAGCTCAATGGTAAGAGCATCACTACGTTAAAACAGCTACCCTATCGGTAATAGGTTTGATTCCTGCAGCAGCCCCAATTTCTTTGTTTATTCTATTTACATTGTCTAGGATGAGTGATACATTAACTGTGTAATGACGGGAGATCATTTCAAATAAGTTTCTATACAACGCTATTTATGATAATCCTGTTTCACATATATCCATTTCTCAAAACATATATATATATATATGTATATATATATAGTCTAGAAAGTTTTACTGCTTTAAACACTAAACATTAAAAAACTTTTCCAAAATCTTCTTCTGTCACTTCTGTTACTTATTTCCCTATTTTACATATACTTTGTTATTATAGTACATTTTCTCTTGTTGGGATCATCAGTTATTTACCATGTAACAGTTTCGGGGATTTAAAAACAAAACAGTTATATTAACATGGCACCCCAGCAGTGTTGATCAAACACCACCTTCCTTTATTATATAGTTTATCCCGTACATGTAGTTTGTCATTTTATGTAAAGTTTTTATGTGTATTGTATACTGATATTATTCTATATTACACATCATTTATTCTTTGAAACAGGGCTTACTTATGTAGGTTACCCTAAAAACATATTTAATGATGAGGGATCAGTAAGTATAACAACTGACATGACTTGCTGTTCGAACCAACTTCTGATATCATCTTCGAGAATACTAATCACACAGAAAAAACTGATTATTATTCGGACTATCCTCATCTTTGTTGTTTTTCATACAACGTTTCGGCCGTTGCACTCTACGGCCTTCGTCAGGTAACATCTGGGAGATTTTTGGGAAGTAACGAACCGAACCCTTTATTTATCCGACGGGGGTATATCGACCGTACTCCCCTCTTTCAGCGTTAGTAATATTGTTATACTGCCTCACACTAGGATCGAACCTAGTACCATCAGATTACTTAACAGTAATTTGTCTGATGCTGTAACCACTGCGCTATGTGTCCATGTGGACAACCGGTGTTAATTTTTAGGAGTCTTAAACCTCAGGTGACAGATTTTTTTTTTTTTTTTTTTTTTTTTTTAATGAGGATAGTCCGAATAATAATGGAAATAATAATAATACCTCATCTCAAAAATTCCGAGATATAGAAAAAACTGAGTTGATTCTCTACCAACATATTCAAACAGAAAATTTAACAATTTTTTTTCCACTAACCTTATAGTTAATTTTTCCACGTTGTCTAACGTTAAGCTTCCATCAAATTTTTTTTTTAACACTTTTATCAAATAAAGTATCCTTATATACATGGTTGAAACAAAACCACTTCCTAACAGGTAGTAACACCTCAATGGGCGATTCCAATCAATATATATGTTTCTGCCTTGTTTGGGCTTCTTCAGGTTGGAGAAGCCCAGATCAGGTAGAAACATAAACATGTTTGTGTAGCAAATCCTTACCCTATTCTATTCTACTCTAAATCAACCTAATGTTTAATGTTGAATGCATCAAGCCTTTTATGGAATAAACCCATCATACACCAGATATTGTATTATATTATGTTGCATTCCTGACTTGTTTTGCATATATATATATATATATATATATAAAACATAAAAGACTCTACACGTGTTGTACTTATACCTGAATCGTCCAAAATGATATGCTTCATTCTTTCTCATCATATGACATGTATATACGAGAAGCCACTTATTATAATCATGGATAAAGTTATCAAAACCAGTCAATACCAAACACTTTATTTGAAGTGATCATAATAAGTGGCCTCTTCTGTATATCTTTTGCGTAAGGTGGTTATTGCTATTTAAATAACTCTGTCCCAAAGTGATCACACTAAGTTGATTACTCTGTCAAAACTTGTTGTGTTGAGTTACATATTACCCTCAAGTACTGGTGTTCGGTGTCCTACCCCAGGTAAAGACCATGATTCCCAGTGTCAATTTCAAACTTGGCGAAACACAATCTCCTTACTGCAACTCCATCCCATCAGGCCTTGTGCCAAACCAAGTTACACTTAGTTAAATAACATTTAGGCTTTTTAATAAAAACAAAAAATATAAATGATATTTAAGCTTGTTGATATACCCAATAATACTTAGGCTTTTTAATGTACACAATAAATACATGACATTGAGGTTTTTTAATATAAACAAGAAATATAAATGATATTTAATCTTTTTAATACACCGAATAAATGTGAATAATATTTAGGCTTTTTAATATACACAATAGATATAAAAAATAATTAGGATTTTAATACACACAAATATAAATAATATTTAGGCTTTTAATATAGTCAATAGATGTAAATAATATTTAGGATTTTAATGTACACAATAAATATAATTAATATTTAGTCTTTGTAATATACACAATAAACATAAATGATATTTAGGCTTTTTGATATATACAATACATATAAATACTATTTAAGATTATAATGTACATGATAAATATAAATAATATGTAGGTTTTTTAATATACACAATACATATAAATACTATTTAGGATTTTAACGTGTATCGTAAATATAAATAATATTTGGGCTTTTTAATATGCACAATAAAAATGAATAATATTTAGGCTTTAAATATACACAATGAATATAAATAATATTTAGGCTTTTTAGTATACATAGATATGTGTATACTTGAAACCTACTTATAAATAATTGAAACAGTTTCTGGTACACACTAAATGTCACATGAGGGGAGAGGTTGTTTCCTCCTTCAAACGAGTGTTGAATTTTCTATTCTCATTTGTACACATGACCACATTTAAGCAAGTTGATACTGATACATCTTTCTATCTATCTATCTCTGTATGAGTACATATATCAAACAATATCTGTGGGCAGATATTTACCTTTGGGGTTGTCTTATTACATGGGCTCCCTGAGAGACCTGTGATTTTATGGAACTTGGAAATCTACTTGAAAGATGAAAATTCAATTTCAGAGTGTTGTAGTTGGGTTAGGAGCCCCAGTACATAGGTTCGCCCGTGGGCCTCAAATATTCTCACAATGACTCTGTCTGTCTTAGTATTATTAACTAATATCAATCTATTGATTTCTCAAATACTGTCCGAAATACATTCGGGGTAGCATGATTGAGCTTTTGTAAAATCAAGGTTTTTATTGTTGAAATTTAAGCTTTTATTTAATAAAGGAAAATATTGGTACCATTTAATTGCTCTTGTTCTATTCATATTTTTAATTTATTTTCATTTTTTTTTAATTTTTAGTTAGTGCCCTTGGATGTTGACAGCCTGACAACACGTCTCCACAACATAGTTCATAGTATGCAGAAGTTTTTCAGCTACAAACCGGGCGCTTACTACAGCCAAGCACTGTTTTTCCTGTCGTTAGCGATCCACAGAGTTATGCCATCTACATTGCACAAGGTCATCATGTTAGATGCCGATCTCAAATTCAAAGCCGACATTGCCGAGCTCTTTGGTCACTTCGATCGTTTCACTGGCACGAATATAATCGGAATCGCCCGGGAGATGCAACCAGTCTACCGACACATCTTTCACATGTACCGCCATGAGAATCCGGGTACTAGGGTTGGAGGCCCCCCTCCTGATGGTCTCACGGGTTTCAATAGTGGAGTGTTATTGCTGAACATTGACCAGATGCGGAATTCAAAACTGTACAATGCCTTACTCAACCCTGACGTCGTGCATAATTTGACTGTCAAATACAAATTCCAGGGTCACCTTGGGGACCAGGATTTCTTCACTTTGTTATCTTTGGAGCATGAGGACCTGTTTTATATTCTGCCCTGCACTTGGAATCGGCAACTGTGTCAGTGGTGGAGAGACAAAGGTTATGACGATGTTTTCGATGAGTACTTTAATTGTGAGGGAGAAGTTAAAATTTTCCATGGCAACTGTCACACACCGATTCCATCTTGAATGTTCGATATGAATGTTTGTATGATTATTATATAATCACTGGATAGAAACCGTCATGTGTTGGACGGTGATCACTAAAAAAAATCTTTTTTTTTTTTTTTTTTTTTTTTAAAACAAACTAAAAAACATAAACACTGCCAGACACAAACTAAGGGACCAATTTACCTGTACAGGTATACCTTGATTATGTGATTGATTTGTACCAAAATTTTTCGTACTGTTTGAAACTGCTCTTTTCAAGGTCTTTAATTTGATGGGATTTTTTTTTTTTTTTTTTTCTGTTAATGCTTGGTTACATTGAATTGTAAAGCAACACCCTCACCATATTTCTTTAAAACACGCGCTAATCAAAACCACACTATTCAGAGTATTCCTGGACTATTGTAAATTGACCCCCCCCCTCCCCCCCCTCCCCCCGAAAAAAACTTGTTTTGTTTGGGGGATTTTCTAAAAACAAGAAAAAAAAAAAAAAAATTTATAGACTTGATAAGGGGTACATATTTAAATTTTCAGCCCTCTAGCTCGATTGGTAGAGCCTGCTCACACTGCACATACAGGCAGAACCATTTCAAAACTGAGGAAACCTTCGTTGACCAGTGGACTGTTTTGTTTCATGGTTTCTAATAATATGAATGTTGATATAGTCATGTGTCTACTAGTGTCTAGGTTACGTTCCTGTAAGTTGGACTCCACTTTACATGAGCATGAGTTGACTATTAGAGGGTGAAGTTATATATACCCATTCCACAACATAAGATACCATGACATCAAGGACAGGCTGTCTGGATAGGCAAGGTAAGCATTGCCAACATTGAGAAAAAAATTCATAATGTTTAATCATTATGTATGAAAAGTAAAAGATTTCCAATGCATAGCAGATTTTTTTATTATTAATTACATATTTTCTCTGTGCCTTCCTCAGTTTATATATAACATATGAGTTTGTAAGATACGCATATTGTGGATGATACTCATAGCTACATAAAATATGGAGCAGAAAAGCAGAATAAATCTGGCCTTTGACTACAATAAGTCGACTCACTCATACCATAGATTGGGAATTGGGAAGAAGACGTCTGTTTCTGTTCAGGTTATCTTTTTCTAAAGCTGATAAAAAAAATTATTTTTTTTCTAATTTTGCTGAAAGCAACTTTTTGTTTATGAAATTTGCGTTTACATAGGTTGAAAAAAGTAAGAATGAGAAAACGTAGAAAATCAATTGGAAAATTTTCAGTGCCAAATATACACTTGCGTTTTCATACTAAAATTCAACTAGATGATGGAATTTGATGAAACTTTTGGTATTTATTCATTGATTACTGAATTTATTTATGAAATTGTTATTTTGTAAAAGAAATTGTCGAAATTGTTCAAGCAAGGATCAGGCATATTATCTGGACCCGTACTACATTGCAGTTTTGAATGTCTTCAGTTGAGATGTCATAAAATTGAAAAAGCATAGAAACATGAGAACAATTGGAAATTAATAAAACATCAAATAATCCCACACAATCTTGATTTAACCTTAAAAACATTGATGTTTGAAGTTAGTTTTCGTTTTCACATATTTATTTGTAAAAATAAATTTTTCCATTTGCAAATTATTATTTGTTTTTATTATATATATTATGCGAACCAGCATAATATCTATGAGAAATTTGAAGAATATTGCAGAGAAAATGACATGACAGGCTCAATTAAGGGAGAAAGAAAAAATATCCAGCGAAATTTTGGACGATGTCCTAAAGAATAAGAAGATACAGTGACATCAAAAATTTAAAAGTTCATTTTGTTTGTTGATAGTAACATTTGGAGTATTGTGTACAGGCTTGGGCCCCAAATAGTGGACATAGACATGGTAATTAGAATTTAATTTTGAAATTAGAGACAGTACAGAGAAAATTTACCAGAACATTATGTGGCATGAGAGATTCAGGTTATAAGGATAGATCAAAAAAAGTTAGGCGTGGCTATATTCTTTGAGAGGAAGGTAAAAGGAGACTTAATCATGTTACAGAGGCATGGGACTTCGAAGCATTCAAGAACAAAGACAGGATGCAGATTCATAAAAATATAGACATATATTTATATTGATACAGTTTTTAGTGACGTCTAGTGGAACGGATATAGTACTCAGGACGACCGATGTGCACACAGGAGCCGTCTTGGTATTTTATGTTCTGCACTCACCAGGTATCTAGTCTCGCTAAGACGGTAATTGTTACCTACATTTTAGGGGATCTTCGCTTACACGTTTGGTGGATCCACCGGCACTTTTTGGTATCTCCGCCCAAACGGATATGGCTTCTTCTGCAGAAACATCCGTTGTTTTCCTGGCATTCCATTCAAGAAAATGGGAGTAGCAAGTCTTTTTGTCAACACACTCGTCAGGATGTTTTTTGTCGTCTACACCTGTTATTGAAGTGTCCTAGGGATGTTTTTCTGCATTTGCACATCCTGTTTACTGTTATCAGTGGGCACCGGTTATAAGATCAATCCTTTGACCTTTTCTTTCCAGATATTAAATGGTTTAGTCAGAGAGAACAGGAATTTTACTAGCTAGGTGTATCACAAAAACATTAATTTTTTCTCCCCCAAATTTTGAAATGCTAGAATAGTTTGCCATCTGAAGTAAAAAATAGTACAAGAATAGATAATTTTACGAATAACTTGGATAAATTTGGATCATAAATTGAGAGGGTAATTTTTTGAGTTATCAGCTGAAATATACAAAAGAATTCAGGGAAAATGAATAAAATGTGTCCGGTAAATGTTTTACTATACTGGTGAGCTTATAAATTTTTTTATTATCAAGTTTCATACATTTTCATAAAATGAATGAATGTATATTTTAATGTTGAATATGTATTTCTAACCTAAATTGTTTACAGAGATGTCCATAGAGGCATTTTTATTTAATGATGATAATGATTTTTTTTTTTTTGAATAAAAAATTTCAAAAACTTACTCGTCGAGTTGATAAGAATACATTGAAAAATTCACAAAATAAATACAATAACTTCTTCGATGTTATAAAATTGAAGGTGGATCTTTCTGGAATTTAAAATGCATAAGTGTTTCAAGATGAATCCTTTTAAATATTTGCTGACTATTTATCAATGAAAATTGTTCAGAACAAATGTTCTTTTGTATATTAGGGACGTATTGTTCAAGAAACAGATTCCCAGTTCTGAGTCTGCATTGTTAATAGTCTGAAATGAAATCCATGACTGTGCACTGAATATGATACCTACGCCACTGGATGCTTAAAACACTGATGATGCTCTATCTGAAGGCTACTATGCAGAATTGAACCTTTATCTGCTTCCCACCACACCAATAACACTTTGCTAATCACTGGTGCTACCCTGATCTCCATCAAAAGGTGACATAGCTCCATTCTGCATGTTGCTGCTGCTACTTCATCCTTTCCCTCCATCATCTCTTTGAAATGACGCTACAGGATATAGGATCTTTGGTATCCAGAAGTGACTCGGCAGAAGACATTTTTAGTTGGAGGCAACTTTTACCAGAACACATATAATGAGTGGTTTACTAAACCTATGAACATCTGAGGTTGTTTAGTGGCCGAGATAGCTGCATACTCTGTACTAGACTAAGCTAAGCTTAGGAATTTCTGTTATTCCTTACCCTTTGCAGGTTTTCCATTCAAGAAATTCTTGAATAATTTAGTGGGAAAATTTTTTGAGTTTTACTGCGTAGTATGAAAAACCATATCATAGAAAATATGCTATACACAGACAAAATGTAAAATGTTTAGGAAATCATACATGCATATATATAATATAACAACTACCACAGACTTACGATAAAAAGTGACTTTGGCCAAAAAAACATCTCTAACTTGTGGCCTATTGATTTTTTGCAATAATCTTTGTGTTATTGATAAGAAGAAAGATTATAGAAAATTAATGACTTGAAATTATTTATGCAGACAATATAAACCCAAAGATGATCTGAGTTGAAGAAAACTGGTTTACATATGCGAACCGATTAGCCAAAAGGTGTTTTAGACATTGAAAATGTTTTTTCGAAATTATGGTTTTTGTTAATTAACTGGGTTATAATTCGGGAATGGTAAAATGTTTGTTTATTTGGCGGTTTATTGTAAAAGATTTATGGTTTATTAGGGAACCGAAAGATAGGGGTACAGAAAAAAATTAGTCACAGTTTTAAGCATTTGCACACACACACACACACCTCATGAATGACAAGAAATAATAGCTATTATCGAATTCCTGTCCAAGTTATAGAGTTTTAAAAAATAACACATTACTTCAGCATAACTTTATTTACAAAAAGAAACAGGAATAAATTTAGTTCCCTCACATGCATACGAAAAAAATCTACAAAAATGGCATGTGAAAGAAACAAATTGAAAATATGATTTTTTATAACTGGCCCAAAACTTGCAATGCATTCTATGTTTAAATAATACCAGTTTTGACAAAATACAAACAAGGTAAGAGACAGCTCAGTGAGGTCCCTGTTACTAGAATATTCAACAAAAATACAATTATTTGTGAGGTGTTTTGACAACAAGTGGGTTGTTCATACTGGAAAAATTTCTCATACATCTTTAAGGCATAAGTCTTGATCAGACTTCAAAATAAAAGCTTGCTCATTTTTTTTCACAAGGAAGCAGTCTATTTATCATGTGATTTCATATGAATTTTGAGACTAATTCGATGAGAGAAAGCTTTGCTGCACAATTCACAAGGATATGGAGTCTCTCCCGTGTGGGTTCTAATGTGCCGTTTCAAGTTACATTTTTCAGAAAAAGCTTTGCCACAAACTTCACACTCAAACAAAGTCTCTCCAGTATGAGTCCTCATATGTCTCCTCAGGATATCATTTCTAGAAAAAGCTTTACCACACACTTCACAAGGAAATGCTTTCTCTCCTGTATGAGTTCGTAAATGACGATTTAAATTACTCCTGTCAGAAAACTCTTTTCCACACACTTGACAATCAAATGGAGTCACTCCAGTGTGGATCCTCATGTGTTTTTCCAAGTCACCATTCTCTGTGAAAGCTCTGCTACAAACTTGGCAAGGAAATGGTTTCTCTCCAGTATGAGTTTTTACATGACGTTTCAATTTACTTCTTTCAAAAAAAGTTTTTTCACATATTTCACAGTGGAATAAAGCTTCTCCTGTACGAGTTCTCATGGGAATTTCCATGTCTCTATCCATGGATCAATATTTTCTTATAATGCACACCAAATATATATGATGGCATTTTACTTATTTCCAGAAGAAATTTCTTCAGTCGAGTCAAAGTATCATTTCCATTCCAGCCGTATCTTAGATTGTACGAAACTGCAAAACCTGAAAGTCCAAAAAAAGAGAGACATTATTTTTCCATAGTATTTCAGGACGAAGATGAAAGAAAATTTATATATTTCACTTTGAAATAAACAAATAAAGAAGAGATAATAGAAGTAAGTTAGTCAAGTATAGATTGAGAAAATTGTTTTGATTATTTCAGCCGATTTTTATAAGATTTGGGACGTCAAATCAAAAAATGAAAAACCATTTTTCTCCATGATAAAACAATTTTTTGAAAAAAACAACTTTTTTCCGCTTTAAAAGACACAAATAAGGTAAACGTAACTATATGAAATCTATACTAATAATGCACACTCAGACATCTGTACGCATACATTAACCTGATGCAATAGTTTGACTATCATCCAGGTGGCGCTTCAGTAGTGTGGATGCAACTTAATCTGAGTATAAGTTGATTATTATTATAAGGTGAAGTGAAATATATCATATATACTGCACAACATAAGAAACCATGACACTTATATCTACTTAAACCTCTACATTGTACACATCTTCTTCGCTTTTCCGAAGAAAAATGAACAAATGTCATCCATTGCAACTGAATCATTAGCTCAACCCAGCTAATTGTCTGCTCTCTTGCCTTTTCCTCATCTTCCCAGTAAGAAGAACATGAAACGTGATGTATACACTGTTTTCTCTTAAGAAAGCAAACGATAACTTGGTGGAAACTTTAATGCTTTGTAATTGAACCATAAAATTACAATGACTGAAATTCCCGTCATCTGCAGTTCATGGGTATATCTCTGAATTTTTGAGATGAGGTATTATTATTATTTCTATTAATATTCGGACCATCCTCATCTTGGTTGTTTTTCAAACAACGTTTCGGCCGTTGCACTCTACGGCCTTCATCAGGTATCATCTGGTAGGTGTGGGTAAGTAACGAACCAAACCCTTTATTTAACCAACAGGGGTATATATTGACCGCACTCCCCTCTTAGCATTAGTAGTATTATTATTGTTCAATCCCAGTGTGAGACAATATTAATACTACTAATGCTAAGAGGGGAGTGCGGTCAATATATACCCCTGTCGGTTAAATAAAGGGTTCGGTTTGTTACTTACCCACACCTACCAGATGATACCTGATGAAGGCCGTAGAGTGCAACGGCCGAAACATATGAAAAACAACCAAGATGAGGATGCAGTTAATGGGTTTTAAATTCTTTTTGGAATGTATCTGTGGTCAGACATGAGTCTTAACTAGCATATACCTATAAAAAATGACAGAATTATTGATGTATAGATTAGCTAAAAAGAGCCTAAAGCCAATTCAAATCAAGTTCATATCCTTTTTCCAATTTTATTCAAAGTCTTAACTCAACTAGAGTTGTTATCTCACTAAAAATAGCACTATTATTTTATTTTAAAAAGAAGAAAGTGTGAACACATTTGATAAATCTGGATTTTTAAAAAGCATTTGCCCATGAACTTTATGTGGCCATATTTGAATTTTGAGCCATTTTTTACTATAAACAATCATTACAATCCCTACTACCCCTGTCTAGCTTTGATAAAATTGGATACAGTTAGGAGAAAGAGAGTCAGACTCAAACAGTCAATAAATGATTCTGTGAATCATTTACAAAAGCAATGACCCTCTATTTCTCTCTTAGTCACTCACACTGCATTTCTTTGATACATTGAAATTTTCACGTATTAATCATTGTTATGACAACAGACTATCACATTTTTGTTACAACTCTTTTATTTATTTATAGTTCTGTTAATTTCATTTCACATGGACCGATTCATTATAGCTTTGACGTCATAACAGGACAACCAACCATATAAATACACATACTTATTTGCATACATGGCTATTTATCTTCATCGTAATTGTTGTTGCTTTTTATTGCAGCTTAACTCAGCGGGGGTTTCCTTCAGCAGTGAGTAAATATATCAACAGCGTGGATCAGAATTTATTCGCTCACGGCTGAAGGGAACCTAGCCTGAGTTTAACTGTGATAAAAAGCAACAACAATTGAGTAAGCAGTAGCAAAGAAATTGATAATGATTTGCAATGCTTTATCCAATAAAATAAATAAAAGAAAATCAAACGTAAGTCAATCGGTTTATGACCGTAAATGCTACGCCTCCTGATTGGATGATTTTGAGCATGGCATATGCGTTGATTCCCTCTTATTCTCCAATGTGATGCATTCTGAAATTCCCAATGAAAAAGACGCGACATCTCAGGTAAAGGAATGAGAACAACATACCTTCATGGACCAAAGAAAGCGTTCTATTCAACATTCCTAGGTTAATAAATTCAACAAATCCCTGAAGAAGCCCGGAAGGCACAATGGTTGGAACGTTTTGATGAGAAAGAAGAAAAAAAAAACACAAAGATGAAGCTACTGGTTTGAAAAAAGTATCTGAATTAACGTTTTGAACTTGTCAGAAATTACTCTAATTCTGAGAGAAAGTACCACAATATCTTGTATAGTGCGTGTTTTGAAGTAGTACAGGCAGAGCTGTCCAAACTGTGTGTCGCTGATAATCTTGAATCACACAATGAATAAAGAGATCAAAATTAAAATAAAATTCAAATATACACACATTTCAAGAGCCATAACGTTTTTAGCCATAAAGATAGCTGGAAATGAAAATTGGAAAAATCCAGCCACTTTCATCCATTTCTAGCCACCAAGGGAGGCAACTTCTTTTTTTTTTTTTAATGGCAGCCAATATACGTCCGTGTATGCAAGTTTTACAACTGAGTAATTTTTTATTTCTTCATTTATTCAGCCAGAAATTACACCTTCATGGAGTACTGAGAGGGACAGACGTTTGGCTCCAGGACATTTCTGAGAAAGCCTTTAGATTACACCGAGACTTTTATTATTTAGAAGCTAAAGATCGTTTTTTAACAAGATACAGTCGGATTGATTCACTTCCTTGGTCTCTCTATAGTCTTTACCTGAATTGAGCTGATCTGTTGTTTCACCTGGAGATACACTGTAGACTCCAATATAATAATAAGGATCAGTTATAACACAATAATTAAAGTAAAAGTCATTAATTTGTTTTCACCTTCATTTTATAGTAATCCTTAGTTTGTCTTGACGGGTAGTAACAAGGGAGATAACTCTCAAAGACACGAAGGGAGACAAATCTTTACCTTTCAAAAAAAAAGGTAATCGGTTCCTTTACACGAAGTAGTATGATTAATAACTATGAAAGAAAAATCGGAAGAATTACTTACAATGAAAAATGAATTTCCTTTATTCTTTGTAGAGTGAAATAATTTTTTTTATTTCTCTTTTTGGTAATTGCAGAACTTTATTTTTAGTGAGTTTATTTTTCCTCAGAAAAATTGGGTGTTATATTTCATTTTTTTTTTTTTTTCTAGTGAAAGAAATGATTTCTTGTATTATTTGGTAAAAATCTCAGCTTCTGATCTTTCTTTCGTTATTATTCCATAAAAATGATTTTTTTAAATTTTTATTTCATTTTTTTTTGTTATAAATTGATTTTTCGAGTAAGCATTAATCTCCCTTTGTTATCGCTTCAAGAGTTGTCTCTCTTGTTAACAACTTGAAAAACAAAATAACGTCGTTCTAAAATTCGTTTAATAAAACTCTACACTTTCCTGGAAATATAAAAATCCAGCCAATTTCAGCTGTTTTTAAAGCCAGTCTTTGAAAAAAAAAGGCTAGTCAATTTTAACCCTTTTTAAAGCCAGTCTTATGCTACTGTTTTTCGGACCCGTCGAAGCAAAGATCAACAAAAACTTCTCTTATTAGAGATTTTTAGAGGAATAAAATGTATAATTCGTAATTACCTGGGAGATTTTTTCTTGCCTCGTTGGGGATTTCTTTAATTTATTTTACATTTTTACTATTTAGAGTCGAGAAGGAGGAAGAGATCTCCTTTTTTTCATGATAACGGGAGAATTTTAAATAAATAAATACACAAGATAAGTTGTTGTCTGCCGATACAGAGCTGGACAATGACAAAAAAAAAAACAAGAGGAGATAACTCACCGGTGACGACTGAAATTAATTCCTCACAGAGAAAACAAAAACCATGAGCCCGACTTGGATTAGTAAATTAGTAATTTTTGCACGGACCTGTAAACCTCCGAAGTGCAAAAATATCAATATTTATTGAAAAGAAGTCTGGAGATTTGGGGATGATAGTAAATGGAAATAAATGAAAATATGATTTAATTCTCCCATGAATGTCATTTCTGAAATCAACACATCAATTATGAGCTTTTTGTTATTAGAATTGACTGATGCATTCTTGACTTTTTCTATGAGGTTATCGTATGGTTGCCATTTGTAACACAGTATCATAGATTCCTTAAATTTTGCAGCGCAGTTTGCAACTATACAACGTACTTGACCAAAATACAGGAAATAGGGACAACAATTTTATAAGTATGTAAATGCAAATATAAGAATGTTTCAATCAAATGAAATCGTCAAAAGTTGCTCAAATTATTCAGGATAGTTGTTCTAGAAAGTTCACAACAAAAATGTTAAAAACCGTCAGAAATGGATATAGAACTGTGAAGTAAAATCGTCTGACAGTTAACAGATCTGTTTTGCGCTATTTCAATCTGGACCGGATTTAACTTGTGCAGAGCCTTTAGCTCATTGTAGCAGCTCGTTTATTTTCAGATGAAATAAATAACGAAATTAGATAAGTATTAGCTTTAGCTACGAAACCTTAAATTTAGTCTCTATATAGCAAACGTCACTTCCTCCATCTACTCCCTATAAAAACTCTGAACACACGTGTTTACTTGCTCATTTGCCTCCGACTCTCTTAGCCGGTTACTCTCTCTTTCTGTCTTTCTTCCTTTCCTTCTCTCTAGGATCGGTATCATTTCGCCAGCCTTCCAGCCAATCCGAACGTCACCATTTTTTCCACCGTGATCCATCAGTTTTCAAAATATTACCCATCTTATTCCGCAGACATTGTGGTATCTCTAATATGCTCTGCTATTCAACGGTGTCATCTTCTCTAGCACAAAATGCGTATTCACCTAGGTCTCTCGTGAATGAAATGGCGATGCTTTTACAGTACAACAGTTACAATTACTTGTCTTCTGACTCCTTACTTTGGGAAGCGCACATGGGTTAAACATCGGATGTTTTCATTGACTTGAGTAGTCTGTCCGTCGTGTATTTTTTAGCGTCTAAGAATGGCCCCCAAATTGTTCATACGTGATCTCAAATACATCGCCCTCAACTTGGCAGTTAGGCATACCACTGATACCCAGTCTCTGTAAACATTCCTTGGTCGTCTCCAATCTTTATGGATTCAAAGCATTTCAGTCATTCGCACTTAATTGACGCACAAAGACTACTACTTGGCACGGCGCTCCTACCTTTCGCAGAGAAGCTATCTCCTATCTTCCTCTTCTACGTATGTATAAGTTTACAAGTCTGTCCCTTTTATCTACTAAACACACACACATTTTTTACTTGCGAAGTAATTGAATTCTTTCATTTACTATACAGCTAGAGATAATACGACAATTATGTCTGATCTTTCTGTAATAATATTACAGCCAAATCCAACGTTATAAACATTGTTACCATTGAAATGAAAAAACTCTGTTTTACCACCATCACCTACAGATAGTACTTGAAGTTATGCAACGGCTGTTACTTCAGTACCAAGTACCTTCAGAGCTGACAACGAAAATAAAGTACGGGAGATATCATTTGTGCATACTAAGTGTGCGAGTAAATAAATTAGGGCTCTGGTTTGGAAACTTGGAAAACTCAAGGTCCCTTTATATGAAAGAAATATTGTAACAGACTTTTAGTATCTAATCAGTGTAAAAACTAAATGCAATGAACTGCAATAAAAAGGCATTATTTGATGGACCTCTTGTGGCCAGTTTTGAGAGCTAAGACGTTCACAGGGACTTATGAAGAAATATCTGTAATCATTGATTTCTTTTTCTTTATCAGATTTCTCAAGAACCACGAATAAAAAAAAAACTCCAACCTCGACACTGCCCTGCCTTGTACTGACTAATATACTTGGTGAATGTAAACATTGTACAATGGCCAGTTATCGAGTGACTGCGTTACATACGAACGGATATATCCTCTATTGGAATTGGATATTAATATATATCTTTTACAATGTTTAACCAATATTTAATGAGGTAACAAAGACTCAAACAGCGTCTGTCGTTTGATTCAAATGGATAATATAATTTGTATATGTGTATTGGACGGAAAAATAAAGGTCTACTTGTACATTATAATTACATGTAAATAGAAAGCTCCTCTAAAACCCTTAATGATGCACTAGTAAAGAAAAAGAACAGAACTCATCATCTAAATTCTTTCCATGTGTCTGCTAACTATGCATATCACAGTTAATTGAGCTGCGTGAATATTTACAGAGGGTGGGTTACAGACGAACAAACGTTATCAGTTGTTTTATATAAACAGATAACACTATGCGAGTAAGTTTTGTTCCTGGGTAGTGAGTATTATTTTCTAATTGTTTATGTGTAAAAAGTATACAAAATGGCTATTATTCTCTTCAAACATTGCTTTATTCAGACAAACAGTGCTATTGATATGTACCGTATTTTATGGCATATAAAACGCATATTTTTTCGAAGTTCTGTCTCTGGGGACGAATGCTCTCTCACATGTTCACGAACGTTACTGTGCTATAGAAATATTTTCAACGGCCAGCCACTATAAGGGTTAATATAGATTCGTAGAGATAAGAGCGTTAGAATAACCTGTTTTGCGGGAGCCAAAGAGGATCAGGGAAGGGGTTTATTTTTATTTTTTCAAGAATAGACCGGCAAAAATTGAAATACATCCCATGTGGCCATGCGTCTAATATGCCGTAAAATATGGTAATTCTTTTTCTCACTATACGTGATTAAAAATGTATACATTGCTTTTTTTCCCTTAATTGGTGGATTTCAAATTATCACTGTTCTGGTAGCAAAAGCCAAATTTGAAGGCAATAACAGATAAGTTGATTTTGATGAGTCATCGTGCATCATCATTTACGTATTATTGGAAAATGCACGAAATAAATTCCGAACCAACAGTAAAATGGAAAATTCAAAGACAATCCAATATATGCCAAAACATACAAAATCCATGTAATCTCTGCCAAAACGAGAAATTTGAAATACTCAATTTTGCTATAAAAAAAAAAAACAAAAAAAACAAACAAAAAAAACAAACAAACAATAAACTAAAAAACTTTAAATAGATTTATTAAAAAGGAAAACAAAATGACACTAAAATGCCGGCATCATTCAAAATTCTTATTAACAAACATAACTCAACAATCCATACGAAAACTTCACAGTCACCACCCACAGCATCGTAGCTCTATGTACATAGCACAATATCTCCAGAAGTTATCAATGAATTTTTGTAGAATGGTGAGCGTTTGAATGAGGAAAAGAGGTGTGCATTTGGGGGCAGATCCAGGGACTTTTCCACTTTCCAAGTATTTTGGTTACATTGAAGAAATCCTCAACATTTTACGTTGTCAAAATTGATACATTTACAGTGTAATGACAGATCATTTCAAATAAGTTTCTTTATGATCTCCAGCAATTTATAAATCATGTACATATATACACACACACACAATGCTTAACTGGACCCTCTCTTTCTGTTCATCATGCCAAACTATGGCTCTGAAGTATTTTGATTACTTTTTTTCAAAACTTTATTTTTTGTGCACGAGGTCCCATTTATGATATGTAGCATAGTAATACTAAGTCAATGACTTGACATTGAGCCAGTGAAGATGGTCTTAAAGGAAGTAAGAATGAAAAAAAAAAAAAAAAAAAAAAAAATCAATAATTTAATAGGTTAGAAGAATAAAATAACATTAACGACATCACATTATTCGAACATCCTTCAATTTTGTAGCATGTGATTGTAAGAGCTGCTAGCGTTTGTCGCTGGATGTAGACCTTTCCCAAGATTTGCCAGACCTCTATCGTGGAGCTAGTACTTCCTGAATGTTACTTTCTGTTGGCCATTGCTTTGCACCTGATCGCTGGGGGTCCATGATACAAGTTGTGTTGTCCAGTTCTTGCAACGTGTCCAGCCCATTGCCATTTTAGTTTTCTAACACTTGCTTTTCTCTGAATAGTTAAGAGAGCTATTACAGTGTTTATACCTACCTGTGCAACATTTTGTCAACAGTCGGCTTTACTTCTGTCCACAAAATTTTCATAGCAGTTACAAATGCACTCGAGACTTTTTCATTTCAGATGACATTGTTTTATTTGTCATGTCTGATGAAATGGTTTCTTTTTAAAATTTTTCTTTCAGACTTTTCACAGAGATTAATTTGTGCTGTTTGCTTCAACTTGTGGAGTTTCAATTTTATCAATAGTGTATTGAATCAAAACAAAAAGTTCGAACACGAATAAAGGGGGCAAAGTGTATATAATATACATATATATATATATATATATATATATATATACACACACACACACACACAAAGACATTGGTTCCAAAACATGATACCTGTTTTTATTATTATTAATGTTTAACCAAATGAAAGAAAGTGGGGGGGGGGTCAAATTCTGGCTTTTAATCTATTCATCTTATTGCAACCTACAAGGTTTTAATCAAATGAAAAAAAAAAAAAAATATCAGATACAGGGTATGATCTTTAATTTCATTAAAACACGAGACATAACGAATGGTGTGTGTGCATTATTAGCTGAAACCTTGCTTCGGTCTACTCCAATTAAATGCAGTCAGCATTAAATTAGAAAACTAGTTTCAATTTGCTGTCACTAAATATGCAAATTTCAACATATTTCTTTAATAAACAATAAATGAAAAGTTTTTTTTATTTCTTTCCGGGCAAAAACGGATTCATAGATATGATTCAACAAACAGATATTATAATAATAATTATAATAATAAAATTTAAAAATAAAAAAAATACAAAGTCTTTTGTTACTTGGCTCCCCACCCCTCAATTTTCATCAATATTCTTGTTTGAACTTCTGATTTGAGAAATGACCTTGTACTGTTCAATAACGCATCCTTCCAGTGATAGCAGAAATGTGATCCAGTTCTCTATGCATAGATTAGAGGGTTTTAAAATAAAAAGAAAAAGAATTTAATGAGAAATGGCATTCCTGGTAAGTTACTTTCTTCCCTATCACATGAGGAAGAGGCAGTTTGGAAAATATGTTTACTATGAAATAGAAAAGAATTAGTACATCTAGTCTATTTACATACTGACCTCTACCGATCGCTTTAAACACATGCATACAAGGAACACACCATCCCAACTTCGGATCAAATATGGCTCTATATAAAACTGTATTTCTCCCCAGTCAATAATGAACAACCATAGCTTCAAACACTCATACATTTGTGATGGGAGGGGAGAGATGGTTGGCAACACATTTCCACTGAGAATAACCAAGCGTACTGCCCTTCCTTACCACGATCATTGACCAGTTGCTGAGATTTGGAGGGATCCGACGACTCGGGGTTGATACCAAAGCTTGACAAAATGTGCTGGCTTAAGCCACTGGATCTCAGCTGAAGGAAGAAGATGGCGCATTCATACACAACCCACTCACCTGGCCACACTGCACTGCCACATCGTCCTCCGAGGGGAAATACAACAACGGTGATGATAACAGAGGGCAGTCAATGGAAAGTATGTGTACTAGTCGCACCAGTAGAATTGGATACAACTCGCAGGCCACTCAAAAGGAGCGAACCCATACCCGCAGATGGCTTCGCCAGGACATCTCTCCAAACTGGGGCCCTCCAACACAATCACTTGTTATGCCACAGGCAGTTCCAACAGATATGCAAATGGCCTCCAGAAGATGAGCGTTGCATCATCAACATGATAACTCAGGCCTGGCCACTTCCAGCACCATCATATTACACAGAAATAGTGATAAGGGGTTACTTCTGACAGATCCCACGTTCACATTTGACTAGTGGGCCAGCTAGAGGAGCAGAGGCTGTATCTTAGCTCAACCTGAGGTAAGGGTGGGGAGGTTCAGATTGCACCAAAGGCCCAGGCAGCCCTGTAGATTGTAGAAAGGTGATCTGAATTGAACACTTTGGCTGCTTGCAAAGCTAGATGTAGAGGAGCCAGATCCACTACCAACAATGTTTAGCAGTGTCATAACGAAGACAAGACTCATCAACCCCCCCACCCACCAGGTGTGAGCCTGTGTAGTCCAGGCACCCATGGACCAGAGGGCCCCGAAGACATCATCAATCAAGAGAGATTCAATGATGGACCACAGAAACTCTCTCTGCAGCGAAATGGGAGTTTTGTCCATCCCTGGTGGACAGGATGACCGACCCAATTGCCGTCCAGGACTATCCAAGTTGCGGCTTCACACGATGTAGAGCCCGACAAATCGCCTTACGATCTCCACTCCAACGGTGGCATAGTCACACACTTGACAACTTCGCAGTTTGACCAGTGGAGATTCCCTTAAGTATCTATGCATCTGACAGGGCACCACGTATCCAAGAACGCCACTTGGTTTCCCCAGAAGGACCATGATCCACTGAAAGAGGACTACTACTATCGTCAAGAGTTGCCATTTGAATATAGACCTTGCATCTGCAGATCAGCTAAGTATTTTTTTTATTTAAGAAGAGAAAAAAAAAAAAAAAAGTCACGAGTACACCTGGGTCACTGATTGCTGAGTAGAGGTAGACCTTTTTAGCCTGATAGTACTGCACCTCATGGGCATGGCCCTTCTGCCGGCTGAGCCCTCACTGGGTCTTTGTTGAGAAAGAGCACTGCATGGACGCAAATATCACGGCTGGTGAGCCACCTGTAGCTCTGAAGTCAGCGAGGATCGATTAAAGAAAAAAAGAAAAAAAAAAAAAAACACGCAAATTCGCGAGATGAATGAGCAGTGCAGGAGAAAGTGGTATGCCA
This sequence comes from Thysanoteuthis rhombus, assembly GCA_963457665.1. Classification (NCBI taxonomy): domain Eukaryota; kingdom Metazoa; phylum Mollusca; class Cephalopoda; order Oegopsida; family Thysanoteuthidae; genus Thysanoteuthis; species Thysanoteuthis major. The sequence goes on from OY735242.1 coordinate 2,106,873, forward strand.
CTACGGCCCCTTCCTTTTGGAGGTTCTTTACAAGCTCGACTAATCTCTCATTCATTTCCTGATCGAAGTTGATCACGATGATTTTGTCCAAGATTCTGAGTAACCATTGCCAGTTGTAAGCTGCTCATTTCCCACCCAGACCTGGTTCTAAATGCCAATTTCTTTAAAATTTTTGTCCTGAATCCTGGTGGGCCAGAGTGTGTCTGCATTTAGCTACTTTGAACTCCTCCACCAGCAAGAAATGGGGGAAACTGAAGCAGAACTCAAGTTTAAGCCCACTGATGTGAAGTATTCCAAGCCATTCATGACGATTTTGTCAGCTGGTAATGTCGAACATTCTCAAGGAGCTACATTAACCTTGATAGGAAGCAGTGTTAGTAAAGCCATTCCTTGGATGTCCCCAGCAATCTGATTAACCAATCCTTGGATAAAAACATTGTCAGCGCTGGAAAACAATCAGAGTTTCATCAAACCATTTCCCTAGGCACTTGATGGAATTGTTCTAGGCATCCTGAGGATCTTGGAACACCACTCCTTTTGGATAGGGTGATTATAAAATCAGTCATATAAAGTTAACCTGTGGGCCAACACAGAAGAAGATCTTTTCTTCAACACTCAAGAGGGAAGTAATTTTGAACAGTCTTATATGAGAAGTGGCTGCTTTTAGGAGGATTGGGGGAGGACAAGACAACCCTCTGCTCTCTTCCAGCTTGCTGGCAGAGAGCCTTTCAACTAAAGCTTCCGAATGAGTATCAATGAAGGAGTTTAGGGTACTTTTCTTTTCTCTCTATACACTTTGTAAGTAGTAGCACTGAGACCAGGAGTACCACCTTATGAATCACTTTAGAGGATGGTTCTCTGATGTTCTCTGTTAATTCATCTGCCAGACCAGAAATGTAGTTCTTCAATTTGGAAACACGTAAAAATAAGTTCTATTAGTAACATGAGTGGTGTTTTCAGAGAGAAAACCAAAAATTTAGTTATTAATAGACACGTCAAAGTGTGAGTGGGGGGAGGGCAGTAAATAAAAAGGGATAAAACTCATCAAAATTTGGTGATTACAGTTTGTCAACACATACAAATAGCAGATGTGGATAAAATCTTTTGTTCAAATTTTGTTGGAATTAAAAGGTTCAGTAGAAAGAACGGAAACTTGACCCACGATTAATCTTTGAATGAATGAATTGTTTGTTGGTCACGCATACGAATCCGGCAATCAAATCTCTTTTAGACCAGTGGATCTTAACCCAGCAGGAACACCTTAGGGAGAAGGTGTGTAAATTTAAAGGAGGCACAAGGCCACAGGAGAGAGGAGGAGTAGAAAAAAAAAAATTTTTAAATTTAAAAAAAAAGAGAGGGGAGAAATTCTATTTAGAGAATTCACTTCAATGTTCACATAAATTCCAGTATCTCCATTTAGGTTCTATTACTCAATCAGAAATTTTGATAAAAGGATCATCTGCTCCTGATGAATGCCAACCCTTCTCAGTTTCTGAAACTCTGTATAAATCCTTCCTTCATAGTATATAGATCAGTGGTCGCCAACCTTTTTATGCCTTATGCTGACATGTATGAAATTTCTGTACCACTCCATATTTCAAATCCAGTTAGCCATTTTAAAAATAGGCTTCAAGTGGCAACATAAAAATAAAAAAAAAAAAAAAATCCCCCTCAAAAAAATACTATGTATTCATATATATGAGGACAATAATAAAAATAGCAAGTGTTCAGGGTCATAAGTGGTTAAATTTGAAAATCAGACCTTGCTTTTTGGTGTTGTCTGTGTGGCGGAAGGAAGACAGATGATACCTGCCCTTGTGACCCAATCATTGATCTCTCAAAAACACACAAATAACCCTCATTTACAAGGAGATGGTATAGCTTAGGTCGGTGACCACTGGTATAGATACTAATATCAACTCAGACACTAATTAAATCTGAAAAACATTTTCGAATAGATGTTGTCATCACTGCAGCTATTAACAGGACCTGCATTCCAATTAGAGGTCATGATTGTGGAAGAAAACGGAGGGGGGGGGGATAAATAAATAAATAGAAAAACAAGAAATAAACAATGAAAAAAAAAAAAAATGTCTTTAATAAGAACAAGACGACATCAAGTCCACAGCAAAGAGCATTTACTTTACACAAAAAGTCATCCTTTCCATGTCAAAGCATAAAAAAAAACAAAAAAAAAAAAACAAAAAAAAAAACAAACAAACAAAAAAAAGTTGGAACGACATATCCGAATCAATTGTCATTCATCAAACATACGTCGTTTGGGGGGGGGGGGTTGCTCATTCAGTAGATACATTTTATTTTGTTTTCATTTAAATGACTGCTGTTTTCTTTCACTGGATTTTAGAAACAGTCAAGTACTCAATTTACACTTCTTTTAGGCTGAGCTTGAAGATAAATTAGTCCCTGTTCACAACTAAATACTAACCAGCAATTGCCGAGTTTAGGAAAAGATTTGTCATCCATGAATACAACTAGGCTTTTGGTTTCCATAAAGATTTAGCAGAAATATTCAAAGTAAATATCCCCGCATTTCATTTTGCATTATTGATATAAAATATTTCTTCACTCAATGTTTAATCACTAATACAAAATAACAATTCCTACCGAAAGCTTTAATCATCTACCTTCATCTTAATAGTTCAGTTGCAATAAAAGCAACAATTAGGATGAACATTTATAGTAGTAAAAATTAATTATGAAGTATATGAAAGTTTTGTTTTTCTCTAGAGAAAAATACTCTAAAAGACATTTCATAACCAAACCATAAGTAAATTACTATTTTCATCAATACAACCCAAGAGTCATTGGTTCATTATAGATGTTTGTCGTGGTATCTGGTTGATCTTAATGAATGATAATGATAGAAACCACTGACATTAGAAGAATGAGACGGTGACAAATACAAAGAAAAAACAAAAAAACACGACAATTTCATTCCTGCTTCCAAAGCCCAATTTGGGTCAACTTTTGGTAGTTGGCAAATCCAATTTACAGGAAATAGTAACAGAGGGCTTGATGGGATACATAGTTTGGTATGGAGAAATGGATTGATTTGTCACTTTCTGAATTCCAATGAAGCAAGGTTGTTTATAAATCAAAAAAAAAAAAAAAAACAAAAAAAACATGAAATTAATCCATAATTTTATGTTGTGGTATCTTGTAGGGAGTTTTTGAATATGAAATAAAATGCATTGATTTGGAATTCATCTTTTTGCCTCAGAAGAAATCAAATTGTGCACTGAAACTATCTTAAGGTTTTTCAGTTCTAAAAATTTAGTGTTACCTTGTGTTTTATTACAATTTAATAGAAGAATATTCTATTCATGGGTCTTAGTTTTCAGTTAGAATGACTGAATTTTTTTTTTTTTTTCTTCTTCAAAGAGCAAAAAAAAAAAAAAAAGAGGGGGGGGGAGATCTGCATATTCAATTAAATGAGCATTTAAACACTTCAAGTTTTATTTTGTTGCACATTTGTTAAATTTGATAAAACTTGATGAAAATTATATACATATTCACATTGACTTCAAATGTGAATATTAAAAATATTACGGAAGAAAGGAAAAAAAAAATGAGGTAGAAATTGTTAAGATAGGCAATTTGTTCAATGATGTAACCATCAAAACAGAGAGACTCCATGGGACCCACCTACTGTGCACTGACCCCCCCAGCATGAGGAGTAACAGAATGAAGTCTCTGCCCATGTAAATCAATAATCCAAGTAAGACTGAACATTTACAAAACACATCTGAATCCATCAACATGTAGTTAGGTCTTCCAAAAAGCGACAAGAAACAACCCATTTTCCTTTTATTAACCTAGAAACATAGATTTCAAATTTTATGCTTATGCAAAGAGCATGAAAAATTGAGCCTATCATAATTTCTGATCAAGTCCGAAGCAAAACAACAATTGCAAATCAGATAGGTATTCGGAAGATGGGATTGAATTTGACACCAGGAATTGCTTCTCTAACTGAAAACAGAATTTACTCCATCCAAGACACAAAGCAAAAGACTTGACTGAAAATGAGATAAGGGAATTGATAAAGATGATGACCGAGAAGAATCAAAGACTTGACAAAAAAGAAAATAAAAAATGTAGTTCTTTCAAGTGACTACAAGAGTGTGTGAATGAGGTGGTTTCATCTCCTCTCAGTAAACCTTCATAGCCACTCAACGGGCATCTCTTGGTTAATAAGGTGTTCGTTTAATGCGATGCATTTCCAAGTGTAAACCATCCTGGTGGGCAGATTTTGTGAATAAAGGGTGACTTGTCTAGTTTCATAGGGGTTCAAACATTCAATCTCCATATGAAACAAGTTGACTTCCATCATGACTTTGTCAAGGCAGGTATTTCTAGCTGAGATTGGAAAGAAACTAGTGGAATTATCCAATTGCAAATGCAATTGGTATTTGGATGAAATCAAATTCAACCCCAGAAAGTCTTTGAAACAACAGGAAAAAAAAAAAAACAAACAAAACAAAAAAAAAAAAAAACAAACCCAAACAACTTTTGTGACCACTACAGCAGAAATCACGAGAGACAATCCAAAACAAAATGCAAAAGACTTGGATGAAAAGGACAGGAGAGAAGTGATAAAGATTATGATGAAGGATAAATGTTCTTCATACCAAGAAGCCACAGACTCTTGACCAACTTGAAAAACCAGTGGAAAAATGTGAATTCAATGTACTCAAGGACAGACTTATCTGATAAAATCATTATTGGCATGAGGAGTTACAGAATGAAGTCCCTGCCCGTGTACATCAATAATCCAAGTTTGAATAAGACTGAACATTTACAAAACACATCTGAATCCATCAACATGTAGTTAGGTCTTCCGAAAAGCGACAACAAAAAACAACCCATTTTCCTTTTATTAACCTAGAAACATAGATTTCAAATTTTATGCTTATGCAAAGAGCATGAAAAATTGAGCCTATCATAATTTCTGATCAAGTCCGAAGCAAAACAACAATTGCAAATCAGATAGGTATTCGGAAGATGGGATTGAATTTGACACCAGGAATTGCTTCTCTAACTGAAAACAGAATTTACTCCATCCAAGACACAAAGCAAAAGACTTAACTGAAAATGAGATAAGGGAATTGAATAAGATGATGACAGAGAAGAATCAAAGACTTGACAAGGCTGAAAAATGCTAATTCAGGGTACTCAAGGACAAACTTGAATGACCATATCATTGACATGAATGATCACACAAGGAGGCAGCCCATAGACATCAATAATCCAACTTTGAATAAGTTGGAACATTAAAAAAAAAAAAAAAAAAGAGCCTATCATAATACCTGGTCAAGTTCAAAGCATAGACTGGAATCAACCAATTGCAAAATTGATATTCAGAGGATGGAACGGCTCAGTCGAGATATCTATACAAATTCTGAAAACTAGTTTTTCAAGTACTATTTCAAATTTTAGTAGATTGAAATTTCAACTGAAAGTCCAGAAAGATAGCATCAACACAGAATCAATTTGAATACCAATGTTCCATGTGTAAAGGAAAGCTAGGTTGGATCCAACAAGAGAATTTTGGGCAGAGCTATGAAGAGGAGATCTCTGTACCAGAAAGCCCACGTTGCAACAGCTTACCAAAATGATCAGGCAGATTTTCCTAGGTGTTCATCTTAGTAATTGTCTATATGAGCGACTTTGAAGTAAAGCATGAAACACCCCATCTATGATAATATTAATATCGACAATCAAGGTCGATCTCAGAACTGAATTCAGATTGGGATTTGAATTGTAATTTGTTTTGAAAGAAAAGGAGAATATGGATCAGTCAGAAAAAGTTAAATCTGTAGCCAGAACTTCCCACTCAACGCAACTTCAAGGGTTTACAAACAACAAACCTGACACAAGAACAACTGAGCTTATCATCATTTCTGGTCAAGTCTAAAGCTACAATAACTGGAATCAACCGATCGCAAATGTGGCAGATATACACAGGATGAAATAGGATTCAGCAACAGAAAGTTTTTGAACAACAAAAGAGAAAAGAAAAAAAAAATAAAATAAAAAATCTGCCTTGAAACATCGATTTTATACTTAATATTTTCTGCTTGATACAAATCTGAACTATTGAGTTTGTCATCATTTAGTCAAATCTTTGGGTTGATTCCTGTAGTAACTTCATTTTCCTATACCTCTGAATATTAATTTTATTAATTTTTACATATGCAATGAATGTATACAATTGAGCCTATAATTGTTCCCAGTCAACGGCAAATGTGATTGGTATTCAGAAGATAAAAAAAAAAACAAACCAAACACAAGAAATTAGGCAAAGTTATAAAGGCGGGTTCATTGCACCAGAAATGCCAACATGCATTTCTGTGACACGTTACCAAAATCACTCAGATTTCCCTTGGTGATCACTTTAGCAATTGTCTATGAGAGCAGCTTTGAAGCAAAGCGTATAACACCTTATCTGTGATAATATTGATATTGACAATTAGGATGAGTGTAAGATCTGAATTCAGATAAGGATTTGAATTGTAATTAGTAATGAAAGAAAAAAGGAGAATGTTGATAAGTCAGAAAAAGCTAAATCTGTAGCTACAAATTCCCACTCAACAAATCGAGAGTTTTGAAACTTATTTGTCAATCCCTCAGTTTCAATTTTTAGTCAATTCTAACAGACACCAGACAGATGGCATCAACACAGGATCAATTTGTATACCAATGTCCTCTGCAATGAGGAAAGTTCCTTGATTCCAAGACATTGCTTCATTCTCCTTCATGTTGAGCATGTTAAAACCAGAATTATGAGGGAAAGACAAATAGCCAATGTCCAGAATGCAACATACCTGATACTTGAACAACTGAGCTTATCATCATTTCTGGTCAAGTCTTAAGCCACAACAACTGGAATCAACCGAACACAAGTGTTCATTCTGTACAGAAGATGACGATGAATCTTACGCCAGGAAGTCTTTGAAGCTACATAAGAGTTAAAAAAACAATTAAAAAAAAATTCCTTTGCCACTCAATTTTAACTAGGCATAATGAGGGAAAGACAAATAGCCAATGTCCAGAAAGCAACATACCTGACACTTGAACAACTGAGCTTATCCTCATTTCTGGTCAAGTCCCAAGCCACAACAACTGGAATCAACCGAACACAAATGTTCATTCTGTACAGAAGATGACATTGAATCTCACGCAAGAAAAACTTTGAAGCAACAAAAGAGTTAGAAAAAGAATTGAAAAAAAAAAAAAAAAAAATTCCTTCTGTCACTCAAGTTTAACTAGGCATAATGAGGGATAGACAAATAGCCAATTTCCAGAAGGCAACATACCAGACACTTGAACATAGTAAAGCTTACACCACATCCATGACGATCTTGATAGATTGGTCAACGCAGCCTATGAGAACTGAATTCAGATTCATGATACCAATCAATTATGAAAGAAAATGGAGACTGCCGATAAGTCAAAAAAAGCTGAATCTATAACCAAAACTTATCACTCAAGACATCTATATAAATTCATTAACTAATTTATTAATCCCTCACTTCTGATTTTTTTAAGTCTATTATAATTTCAAGTGAAAACCAGATCAATGGCATCAACACAGGATCATTTTGTAGTCCAATGTTCAATGTGGAAAAGGGAGATCTGGGACTCGATTCCAAAACATTGCCTTCATTTCATTTTTTTTGGCCACTCACGCTCAAACAGGCATAATCAGGGAGAGACAAAGAGTCAACATCAAGAATGCAACAAATCTGACACTTGAACTAATTGTTTCTGATCAAGTCTGAATCAGGAATTACTCGAATTGAATTCAACATCAGAAAGTCCTTGAAATAAAAAGAGAAAAAAAAAAAAATCCACCCCATTAACATTTTATGCCTTTGGCAGAGATTTTATACTTTATATATTTTCTGCTTATGATCCAAAACCTGAACAATTGAGGCTATCATCATTTCTGATCAAGTCTTTGAAGAGACTACAAGGATTGAAACCTTTTCCTATAGCATTGAATATTGATTTTATACTTCAAACTTGGTACTTATGCAATGAACCTGAATAATAAAGCCCAATCAAAAGATAACTTTGATTCCATTCCTTCTGCCGTTCACATTTCAACAGGTATTATGATGGAGAGACAAATAACTCATGTCCCTGTTTCAACAAATCTGACACTTGAACATAGCATTTCTGGTCAAGTCTTAAGCCACAACAACTACTATCCAGAGAAATGAAGTGCAATTTATGTACAGAAGATGGTATTGAATCCAACACCAGAATTTTCTTAAGTGACTAAGGGGAAAAAAAAAAATTCCTTCTGTCACTCAAGTTTAACTAGGCATAATGAAGGAAAGACAAATAGCCAATGTCCAGAAGGCAACATACCTGACACTTGAACAATTGAGGCTATCATCATTTCTGGTCAAGTCTTAAGCCACAACACCTGGAATCAACCTAACATGAGTGTTCATTCTGTACAGAGGATGACGTTGAATCTTATGCCAGAAAGTCTTTGATGCGACAAAAGAGTTAGAAAAAGAATTTAAAAAAAAAATTCCTTCTGTCATTCAAGTTTAATTAGGCATAATGAGGGGAGGACAAATAGCTAATGTCCAGAATTCAACATACCTGACACTTGAACATAGTGAAGTTTACACCTCATCCATGACGATCTTGATAGATTGGTCAACAGAGTCTATGAGAACTGAATTTAGATTCAAGATACCAATCAATTATGAAAGAAAATGGAGACTTCCAATAAGTCAAAAAAAGCGGAATCTATAACCAAAACTTATCACTCAAGACATCTATATAAATTCATTAACTAATTTATTAATCCCTCACTTCTGATTTTTTTAAGTCTATTATAATTTCAAGTGAAAACCAGATCAATGGCATCAACACAGGATCGTTTTGTAGTCCAATGTTCAATGTGGAGAAGGGAGATCTGGGACTTGAATCCAAAACATTGCCTTCATTTCATTTTTTTGGCCACTCACGCTCAAACAGGCATAATCAGGGAGAGACAAAGAGTCAACATCAAGAATGCAACAAATCTGACACTTGAACTAATTGTTTCTGATCAAGTCTGAATCAGGAACTACTCAAATTGAATTCAACATCAGAAAGTCCTTGAAATGAAAAGACAAAAAAAAATTTCCCCCATTAACATTTTATGCCTTTGGCAGAGATTTTATACTTTATATATTTTCTGCTTATGATCCAAAACCTGAACAATTGAGGATATCAACATTTCTGATCAAGTCTTTGAAGAGACTACAAGGATTGAAACCTTTTCCTTTAGCATTGAATATCGATTTTATACTTCAAACTTGGTACTTATGCAATGAACCTGAATAATAAAGCCCAATCAAAAGATAACTTTGATTCCATTCCTTCTGCCGTTCACATTTCAACAGGTATTATGATGGAGAGACAAATAACTCATGTCCCTGTTTCAACAAATCTGACACTTGAACATAGCATTTCTGGTCAAGTCTTAAGCCACAACAACTACTATCCAGAGAAATGAAGTGCAATTTATGTACAGAAGATGGTATTGAATCCAACACCAGAATTTTCTTAAGTGACAAAATAGGAGGAAAAAAAATTCCTTCTGTAACTCAAGTTTGATTAGGCATAATGAGGGGAGGACAAATAGCCAATGTCCAGAATGCAACATACCTGACACTTGAACAACTGAGTCTATCATCATTTCTGGTCAAGTCTTAAGCCATAACAACTGGAATCAACCTAACACAAGTGTTCATTCCGTACAGAAAATGGTGTTGAATCTAACGCCAGAAATTCTTTGAAGCGACAAAAGAGGAAGAAAAAAAATTTCAAAAAAAATTCCTTCCACCACTCAAATTTAACTAGGCATACTGAAGGAGAGACAAATAGCCAATGTCCAGAAGGCAACATACCTGACACTTGAACAACTGAGCCTATCATCATTTCTGGTCAAGTCTTAAGCCACAACAACTGGAATCAACCTAACATGAGTGTTCATTCTGTACAGAAGATGACGTTGAATCTTACGCCAGAAAGTCTTTGAAGCGACAAAAGAGAAAAAGAATTTAAAAAAAAAAAAAATTCCTTCTGTCATTCAAGTTTAATTAAGCATAATGAGGGGAGGACAAATAGCCAATGTCCAGAAGGCAACATACCTGATACTTGAACAACTGAGCTTATCATCATTTCTGGTCAAGTCTTAAGCCACAACAACTGGAATCAACTGAACACAAGTGTTCATTCTGTACAGAAGATGACGTTGAATCTTACGCCAGAAAGTCTTTGAAGTGACAAAAGAGAAAAAGAATTTAAAAAAAAAAAAAATTCCTTTGCCACTCAATTTTAACTAGGCATAAGGAGGGAAAGACAAATAGCCAATGTCCAGAAGGCAACATACCTAACATTTGAACAACTGAGTCTATCATCATTTCTGGTCAAGTCTTAAGCCACAACAACTGGAATCAACCGGACACAAGTGTTCATTCCGTAAAGAAAATGGTGTTGAATATAACGCCAGAAATTATTTGAAGCAACAAAAGAGGAAGAAAAAAATTTTTTTTTAAATTCCTTCCACCACTCAAATTTAACTAGGCATACTGAAGGAGAGACAAATAGCCAATGTCCAGAAGGCAACATACCTGACACTTGAACAACTGAGCCTATCCTCATTTCTGGTCAAGTCTAAAGCCACAACAACTGGAATCAACCGAACACAAGTGTTCATTTTGTACAGAAGATGACGTTGAATCTTACGCCAAAAAGTCTTTGAAGCGACAAAAGAGTTAGAAAAAGAATTAAAAAAAAAAAAAAAAAAAAAAAATTCCTTCCACCACTCAATTTTAACTAGGCATAATGAGGGGAGGACAAATAACAAATGTGCAGAATTACACCTCATCCATGACGATCTTGATAGATTGGTCAACGGAGCCTATGAGAACTGAATTCAGATTCATGATACCAATCAATTATAAAAGAAAATGGAGACTGCCGATAAGTCAAAAAAAGCGGAATCTATAACCAAAACTTATCACTCGAGACATCTATATGAATTCATTAACTAATTTATTTATCCCTCACTTCTGATTTTTCTAAGTCTTTTATAATTTCAAGTGAAAACCAGATCAATGGCATCAACACAGGATCGTTTTGTAGTCCACTGTTCAATGTGGAGAAGGGAGATCTGGGACTGGATTTCAAAACATTGCCATCATTTCATTTTTTTTGCCACTCACACCCAAACAGGCATAATCAGTGAGAGACAAAGAGCCAACATCAAGAATGCAACAAATCTTACACTTGAACTAATTGTTTCTGATCAAGTCTGAATCAGGAACTACTCGAATTGACTTCAACATCAGAAAGTCTTGGAAATGAAAAGACAAAAACAAAAAAAAAAATAAAATAAAATTCCACGTCAACATTCTATGCCTTTGGCAGAGATTTTATACTTTATATATTTTCTGCTTATGATACAAAACCTGAACAATTGAGGATATCAACATTTCTGATCAAGTCTTTGAAGAGACTACAAGGATTGAAACCTTTTCCTTTAGCATTGAATATCGATTTTATACTTCAAACTTGATACTTACGCAATGAACCAGAATAATAAGGCCCAATCAAAATATAACCTTGATTCCATTCCTTCTGCCGTTCACATTTCAACAGGTATTATAATGGAGAGACAAATAACTCATGTCCCGAATGAAACAAATCTGACACTTGAACATAGCATTTCTGGTCAAGTCTTAAGCCACAACAACTACTATCGAGAGAAATGAAGTGAAATTTACGTACAGAAGATGGTATTGAATCCAACACCAGAATTTTCTTAAGCGACAAAATAAGAGGAAAAAAAAATTCCTTCTGTCACTAAAGTTTAATTAGGTATAATTAGGGGAGGACAAATAGCCAATGTCCAGAATGCAACATACCAGACACTTGAACAACTGAGCCTATCATCATTTCTGGTCAAGTCTTAAGCCACAACAACTGGAATCAACTTAACATGAGTGTTCATTCTATACACAAGATGGTATAAAATCCAACGCCAGAAAGTCTTTGAAGCAACACAAGAGGGGAAAAAAAAAGGATAAGTAAAAAAAAAATTCCTTTGCCACTCAATTTTAACTAGGCATAATGAGGGAAAGACAAATAGCCAATGTCCAGAAGGCAACATACCAGACACTTGAACAACCGAGTCTATCATCATTTCTGGTCAAGTCTTAAGCCACAACAATTGGAATCAACCTAACATGAGTGTTCATTCTGTACAGAGGATGACGTTGAATCTTACGCCAGAAAGTCTTTGAAGCGACAAAAGAGTTAGAAAAAGAATTGAAAAAAAAAAAAAAAAAATTCCTTCTGTCATTCAAGTTTAATTAGGCATAATGAAGGGAAGACAAATAGCTAATGTCCAGAATTCAACATACCTGACACTTGAACATAGTGAAGCTTACACCTCATCCATGAAGATCTTGATAGATTGGTCAACGGAGCCTATGAGAACTGAATTCAGATTCATGATAGCAATCAATTATGAAAGAAAATGGAGACTGCCAATAAGTCAAAAAAAGCTGAATCTATAACCAAAACTTATCACTCGAGACATCTATATAAATTCATTAACTAATTTATTAATCCCTCACTTCTGATTTTTTTAAATCTATTATAATTTCAAGTGAAAACCAGATCAATGGCATCAACACAGGATCGTTTTGTAGTCCAATGTGGAGAAGGGAGATCTGGGACTTGAATCCAAAACATTGCCTTCATTTCATTTTTTTTGCCACTCACGCTCAAACAGGCATAATCAGGGAGAGACAAAGAGTCAACATCAAGAATGCAACAAATCTGACACTTGAACTAATTGTTTCTGATCAAGTCTGAATCAGGAACTACTCAAATTGAATTCAACATCAGAAAGTCTTGGAAATAAAAAGACAAAAAAAAAAATTTCCCCCATTAACATTTAATGCCTTGGGCAGAGATTTTATACTTTATATATTTTCTGCTTATGATCCAAAACCTGAACAATTGAGGCTATCATCATTTCTGATCAAGTCTTTGAAGAGACTACAAGGATTGAAACCTTTTCCTATAGCATTGAATATTGATTTTATACTTCAAACTTGGTACTTATGCAATGACCCTGAATAATAAGGCCCAATCAAAATATAACATTGATTCCATTCCTTTTGCCACTCACATTTCAACAGGTATTATGATGGAGAGACAAATAACTCATGTCCCGAATGCAACAAATCTGACACTTGAACATAGCATTTCTGGTCAAGTCTTAAGCCACAACAACTACTATCCAGAGAAATGAAGTGCATTTTATGTACAGAAGATGGTATTGAATCCAACACCAGAATTTTCTTAAGTGACAAAATAGGAGGAAAAAAAAAATTCCTTCTGTAACTCAAGTTTGATTAGGCATAATGAGGGGAGGACAAATAGCCAATGTCCAGAAGGCAACATACCTGACACTTGAACAATTGAGTCTATCATCATTTCTGGTCAAGTCTTAAGCCACAACAACTGGAATCAACCGGACACAAGTGTTCATTCCGTAAAGAAAATGGTGTTGAATCTAACGCCAGAAATTCTTTGAAGCATCAGAAGAGGAAGAAAAAAAAATTTCTAAAAAATTCCTTCCACCACTCACATTTAACTAAGCATACTGTAGGAGAGACGAATAGCCAATGTCCAGAAGGCAACATACCAGACACTTGAACAACTGAGCCTATCATCATTTCTGGTCAAGTCTTAAGCCACAACAACTGGAATCAACTGAACACAAGTGTTCATTCTGTACAGAAGATGACGTTGAATCTTACGCCAGAAAGTCTTTGAAGCAAAAGAGAAAAAGAATTTTTTAAAAAAAAAATTCCTTCTGTCATTCAAGTTTAATTAAGCATAATGAGGGGAGGACAAATGGCCAATGTCCAGAATGCAACATACCTGACACTTGAACAACTGAGCCTATCCTCATTTCCGGTCAAGTCTTAAGCCACAACAACTGGAATCAACCTAACATGAGTGTTCATTCTCTACACAAGATGGTATAGAATCCAATGCCAGAAAGTCTTTCAAGCAACATAAGAGGAGAAAAAAAAAGGATAAGAAAAAAAAAATCCCTTTGCCACTCAAATTTAACTAGGCATAATGAAGGAAAGACAAATAGCCAATGTCCAGAATGCAACATACCTGACACTTGAACAACTGAGGCTATCATCATTTCTGGTCAAGTCTTAAGCCACAACAACTACTGCCGACAGAATTTAAGTGCAATTTATGTACAAAGGAAGGTATTGAATCCAACACCAGAAAGCTCCTATCGACAACAGGAATCAACCCATTTTCTCTTCATACTATGCCTCAGAACATGGATTTTATATATCATGCTTACAAATTTTTCTTTGTTTTTTGGTTGATTTTGCAATTGTACAAGGCACTGGCTCAATAAGTTTTCAATTAAGAAACAAGATCTATGCTTTCATCACAGGACCAATTTGTATTGTGATGTTTAGGGTGCCAGGATGAACAAGACTTGGATTCAAAGACATCGTCTTGATTACATTATGTCGCTTTCATTTAAACAAGCATAATGATGGAGAGACGAATAGCCACCAATGTCCAAAATGCAACAATCTGAAACTTGAACAATCGATCTTATTATCATTTCTCAATTTATGTTCCTATCGCCAGAGAACATGGAAGAACAGGACTTGGATTTAAAGACATTGCTACGTTTCCATACCTTCTAATGGTCATGTTTATACAATCATTTTGAGAGAGAGACACACACACAAATAGCCTATGTCCAGAAGGTAACAAAACCTGAACAATTCAACCTATCAACTGGTCAAGTTTTTGTAGCAAAATCAACCCATTACAAATGTAACTCGTTCAGCGGTTAGATTTCAACACAAGAATTAGTGCTCTTACTAATGGAAAGAGGAAAAAAAAAAAAAAAAATTATACACACCATATATATATATGTAAAAAACAATGAGAGCTACAGAAAAATTCACAAGAAACTCCTTCCAGAACACAATACATGAGACTTGGTTGAAATGTAATACCAAAATTTTAAGAAAAAAAAAGTGAGTTCTGTGTACACCAAGACAAAGTTATATGACCATATTATTAGCAAGAAGAGTGATTTAACAAGAAGGCAGCTCAAGGATATCAATAATCCCAGCTTGAATAAAACTGAACACTTGAAAAAAAATGAAGCGAATATAACCCATGCAGGAGATGTGAACAGTTTGACATCAGTTGATGCACTCACTCAGTAGAGACATAGCACAGGTTAATAATATATATATATATATATTGCATACAACCATGGAAAATATGACAATAGCTACAAACCCAATCAAGATGGGCAGTGGATAAATTTTTTCCAGCCAAGGGATAAATATGCCAAAAATATAAAAAGGTTGGCCACTTTCAGAAGTGCCAACAAGTGCTGTTCAACATCAGCCTTTTAGCACCTAATATGCCATACTGTGCTGTCTTGTGATCCCTGCATGTAAAGTGGAGCATTATTTTATTCTGTGCACACTGCTTGGTTCTCAGTTTGAGGGTCAATTTTCTGGTTAGATTCCATGTTTCAGCTCCATAGGTGACAATCGGCAGGATGCATTGGTAGTAGATTTTTTTTTTTTAGGATTAGTGAGATTCCCTTGTTTTTCCAAGTTAGAGCTTGCTCACCTTGCTGGATTTCTTCTTTCAAAGATTTCATGGAGATTTGTTGTCCTAGGTAGATGTAGTGGTCTACTTTCTTCAGCAGAGTCTTCAATCTTGGCATCTTTGCCCTTGACAGGTTTGTTGTACAAGACATTCATTCTGCAGAAGTTCTCGTGGAGGCTGACTTTCTACATTTAGTTCATCTAGTATTATTTGGAGATCATGAAGATTCTCAGCAAAAAGGTGGATGTCATCAGCAAATCTGAGGTTACTTAAGTATTTGTTATGCATTCCAATCCTTTTTATTTTCATTTTTTTTTTTTTTTCCAAAGTCAGTTTTGGCAGATCACCACGAGGCAGGCTGTGAAGAGTTTGGGCGAGCTGTATCACCTTGCCTCGCTGCTTTTGAGTTGAAGAGGCTCAGAGTCATTTTATACTTGCAGTGTCGGTTGATATGTTGCAATACTGACATATACAAGATCTACACCTACGATAGCATCAACGATTTTCACAGGTGTGAAGAAGAAGAGGGGGGGGGATTTTCATAGTCAACATGCTGCAGCGAAAGATGTTCAATATTCTGCTGCTTTCTCATTAAGTCGGTTTTCCGAATGGTTGAGTGGCTTCTGAAGCCAGTTTGTGCCTAGGGTTGGTTTTCATTGAGGATTTCGATGATTCTGCTGGTTATCACTTTGGTAGAGAGTTTGTATATGTAGCGGAGTACGCTTAGAGGCCGCAGTTGACGTCTTCCGGATTCCCTCAGCTCACAGCATTACCTAAGAATGCCTCCACTGACAAATGCCAATAGTCGCACAATAAGATTTGTGGGAGCAATGAAGAGCAACACATACAATGACGAGAAGTTGTTTGAAGCAAGGAGGGACCTGCATAAGTTCATAGAAGAAACAAAGAAAAAAAAAATCCACACGTATGAAAGCACTGAAAAGGTCAGGCAATATTATTGCAGATGATAACAGGTAACCTGGCTGTAACTGACTTAGGAAAGTTGTACATCGGCATCCATTTTGTTTTCAGGTACCGTTATCTGAATTTGTCGATATGTGGTGGATTCAGTCCTTGGTTACTGAATGTATAACAATGAAGATGTGTTTCTTGAATATTTCCATTTCCATTTGTCGATATGTGGTGGATTCTGGTTTGGATTCAGTCCTTGGTTACTGAATGTATAACAATGAAGATGTGTTTCTTGAATATTTCCATTTCCTTCTACACACACATCACTGGTTGTTTAACCATGTCCCTGATATTTTCAAGTGGGAGGACGCCATCTTTGATTATGTCAACGGTTACGAAGTTTTAGAAAATAAAAAAAAAAGTTTCTCTGACAAGTTAAAGTATCTTCTAACTATGATAAAAGCATAGGTAAACAACTATTGGCAAAAAAGAATTTTTTTTTTTTAAATAGATAAATAAATTCACAAGTCAGCCATCTTGAATTTGTAACTGCTTGACACAAATGGAGAAGTTGGAAACAGGTCAGCGTGTTAAGCTTGATTCTCAAGAAAATAAATAGAAAGAGATAAATGATATATATATACATATATATATATATATATATAATTACAATAATTGAAATATACACGTTTCCAGATAAAGTATTTTCAAAATTACACAACGATATATACTAATCAAGCGCGAATCGAACAGTGAGGTCACAAACTAGTATAAATCCAAGTCAATCTTATCACCAGCTCAAAGTCTTTGTATTAAATAAAACCAGTTCAAAGATAAATAACACGGCTACGTTCGGCCAGACATGGAAATGCATTTCATTTAAAAAGAACCACAGCAAAATATTCAAAGGAATGGAATTGAAAAAAAAAAAAAAAAAAAAAGAGAAAAATGTTTAAGTCAACATTTTGACCGTTTCACTTGCCAGAGAAATGAAATGAATTCAAGAATTCACTTCAGGGCATTTGGGTGTGAATAGCATTTTGAATACTAATCCACAAAAAGTTCCGTTTTTTTTTTTCCTGTCTTACTTACATTGGCTGTAAGACTCTCGTTTTGTTTTGTTTTTTTTTCTTTTTCCTCCATGAAGTTTTTTGTTTAGTGTCACCCAGCTCCAACAACCACCGTGGTCATCTCCCGCGATACGTCTTCTCTCCTACATGGCCCTCATTTTATTCGCATGACCACACCTTTACTTCCGGAATCTAACTTCAGGAACATCCGGTTCAAAGGGCAGTAACTCCACTTAGCTTGAAATTTTGTTAGTGCGGTCTAACAATCCATGTACACGTAGTCTAGAAAAATTAAAAAGTAATTAAATAAAAAAACAAATCTACCTAAATATGATAATAAACCATGTCTATTTATTTATTTATTTGTTTTTTTTTTCTAACGTTAAGTGATATAACGTTGTTTATCATTGGATTGGATACTTGATATCTGATTTATCAAATCAATTTTTGGAAAAACTTTTATCAAATTAGTATAGCTTTGTTTCATTGAATTTCTTCCATATTTTTCAGTAATAATGTACGACATAAATGAAGAGCCTCTTGATGATCTTCGAGTATTTATAGAGCTTTTTTTCTTTTTGAAGAGAAAAAATTTATTAAAATTATTTTGAGGTTTAAACATTTTTTCAAAGTTGTCATCTTTCAATTTTATGGAATGATTATAGTATAGGAGTTGTGACGAATGGGGTGTGGTTGATTGCGAGAGACGAAGAGATTTGGTTTCCTTGTGGTTTGGTGTGTAGTGCACCAGCCCTGTAGATGTGGAAGGAAGGATGTTTGTATGGAGAGAATGGAATGCGCGCCAAGTATGAAGTTGGACATGGATTGATGAAACAAAGAGGAATGAACACATATTTTTGGCCAGACAAGAGACGTACATTTAATACAAGAATAAAGATGAGGTATATGTAAGGATAATATAAATATGATCGATTGTGAGGAGTGATGCTAGGAGAAGAGATAGAAGAAGAGACGGCAAAAGGTGGGAGTTCTCTCGTCTTGATAGTACTGGCATCAGAGTTGTGTGAACGCGTGGATTCCATATGGTTGGATAACTCCAAAATAATACATGGAAACTGGATTCAGCAGTGTGTGAGTCTTACTCCCAAGTAAGTGAGTTAACTTTGGGGTTATTCTCTGATGGTGTTAGACTCTCGACGAACAGACCATGAAAGACAGAGAACATGTAGTTTTTTTTCCATGCGTGTTTCCCGAAGTGAGGATGGTGGTTAAGATCAGTGGGTCAGCGAAATGATAATGATCTTAGGGAGATAGGAAGAGAGAGGAAGAGAGAGGAAGAGTAGCAGGCCGTAAGGGCCGGGGCCAGAGGTATGACCAGCTAGGGGTCCTGGTGCCAATGAGCATAGGACCAGGGAGAAGGAAAGAGAGGGAATGGCTGGTCACAAAGGCCAGGGCTAGAAGCATAACCAGCTAGGGGTGCTGGAGCTAGTGAGCATTAGACCATGTGCGTCCAGGGGTTTTATAGCGGTCGTCAGAGGAAGTGACGTTTTGGAAATCTAGCTAAAAGAAGAGTTTCGTACTCAGTTCCTAACTAAAAGTGTAGGGGGCACTACAATAGAAATACAATCATCATTTGACCTTACGCTAAGCTAAGTGAATAGTATCAAAAAACTTAGTAAGTGGTCATTTTAATAGGAATGAGAACAGTATATCTCTTTCGCAATGAAGACTATCACCAATGAATGATAATTGTAATATTTTTTTTTTTTTCACATTTTCTGCTTGATTTTGCCATTGTACACAATTTGGGGTCACCAGTCAAGTTTTCAACTGGGAAAGCAGATTAATGGCATCATCAGAAAATCAATCTTTTCTCGAAGGAGAACTGGGTTTGCATTCAAGGTATTGCTATGTCTTCTTTCTTTCTACAGCTTGAGTTTGGACAGGTCTTTTGAGGGACAAACTAATGGGTATGTCTAATGTCCACTTCTTAACACTTTGTCAGCCATTGTCTGTGAGAGAAGAGACTGAAGATATAGACTAATCTAATTCCTTGTCTAAGAATTTTCAGCATCATAATCCACCTCCTCCCCACATACCAAAGATTCATAGTAATGAGATAGTATGAAGAAACTTATCTGATAATCCGTGGCCTCTATGGCAACAGGAATATCCCATTTTATATTACTCCCTTCTCATTTCCTGCTCAACTGTTATCAATGTATTCCATTTGGCAGATTCCTTTAGGAAAAATAGATCAGTCGGGGATGTGACAATTTAAACAAACACCTTTGGCTCATTTACACACACTTTTGAATAGAATAAAACTCCATCCTCACTAGGATTTTTGAATTCCACCCTTGTTGAGAACCACTGATTTAGTGCTTAAAGTCTCACCTGAAATCAGACTGTTCAAATTCAGAAAACAAATCATCTAAGCCAGATTAGCCTACAATCAATACACTGACATGTCTGAATTTCTATGAAATTATTTGTTTTCCCTCAATGGAAGAGTCCTGTGTTATGGACAGCAAATCAAGAAAATCAAACTGCTCATTATTAGAATAGATAAATGATGAAGCTAATAATCATCTATATGAACTTGTAATATGAGGTCAGGGAAATAATTATCTATTACAGTGGTTTTGAAATTGGGGTCCGTCAAATGATCCACAGTAATGTTTCCTCTGAACTCGACATTGCAAATCTTGTGGCAGAGAAACAACACCATCCATTGCACAGCTATCGAAAAACATAATTGTTCTATACAAAACTGTACCATATATCTAAATTTGAATAAATGTAATTCATTCGAAGTATGGTCTTTAAAGGTGTGGAAATCACTGCCAGTTGAAATTATATCAAATCTAAGATTCCAGTAAGCAGACGAGTTATCTACCCTTGGCTAATTCCTCCTGGTTATTTTGACTCTTCCGGGAGCTTCCACATTACTACTGCTGGAGCTGGCAGAAATCTGGTATAAGATAAAAGAGGCAGGAAAAATTCCGGCATTCCTTGGAGGTAAGATCTGGCCTTTCTTTTCTCTTTTTTTCTCTTTCCTTTGATTTTTCTATCTATTCAAGGAAATGTCTCTTCTAAAAAGCATCTTTTTCTAACAAGCCCAATTCTGTCTGAAAATAAACAGTTTTGTGGCTGTATACAATTGTAATCTTCTCTCTTTAGAATTACTTTCTTGATATTATACAAATGAAGGTGAATTAAGAACATTTATTTGCACTGTCAGCATTCTCAAACTTCGCTCCTTCATGAACTAGATCTATCCAAGAACTATCTATTATAATTGAAACTTTCGTACCTGCATCTCTTCTTCTTGTGATTGTATTTCATCCTTTTACCATAAAGATTACTTTTTCATTTCATCAAATCTTGACTTGTTATTATTTCCTTTCAGACCAATTCTTTTGAATTTTATTTACTTTTGTAATTGCTGTAAGGGCCATAACTTTTGCCTTGTTGATTCTATTTCAGGAAAACTGTAGTTTGATTTTTGCTTTAAAGAGAACAAGTTGATTCTTGGGACATATACTTCCTCAGTATATGTTTTAAGATATTTTAGAAAGCTAAGTTATTGGTTATTCTACACGGGTAAAAATATTGCTTATTATTGTTGTTAATTATTTAAAAACTACAAACTAAAAGTTAAAATTGGGGTCCACCAGAATATTTCCTTTATTGGAGGAATCCTTGGGTTTTCAAGTCGAACCATTAATTTGATAGACTCGACTATCACCCAGTCTCACTGAATCTGATATGCTCCAAATTATTTGAAAAAGTAACACAGCACATCATTATGATTTACCTATCTGCACAGAATATACTCAATGCCAAAATTTTCTGGATTTTCTGGAAATAATGTATTCTTTGCATTGAATGAATATCAAATAAAATCAAAAGTAAATTTATTTTGATTTAGTATAAAATGGCTGAACTTTGATGAAATATAAATAATAGTATCATGTAAATCCATATTTATTGCCAAGAGAAAGAAAAATTATATTACATTTTGATAAAAATGTCAGTTTTGCTTTTCATTCAAGTACCTGGAATATAAGTCTTTAGTCCAAAGAGCCCTATTCTATGACTAAGCTAAATCCACAAGTAAAATTTAGTCAAGAATGCATTAGAGAATTGCAAACATTCAAGCAGAATTCCTTGGGGTCGGAGAAATTATGGCAAATGCAGATTTCAAATCTTCAGCTTTTTTATAAAAATGGAGATAGAACATGTGTAAAAGGAAGACAAGCTAGAAACAAAGGAGAGAATTGAAAATGAAGATATTTTTGAGAATTCAATATAAATGACATGCAAATTTCTTTTCTGTAACTTTATGGAGAGGAATTTAAGCGACATTTTGAAATTTTTTTGCTTGGGAAATTCAAACAAATATATTGGCTGCAACCTGACAACAACAACCAGCTTTTGGTTCATATATGATCAGAGAAAAGGAAGCTGATAACTTTTTGCCCCAACTCAATGCAGAGGAAAATTTCATTGTAGTTAAGTGAGTTAACAGCCATTCCCAATCTATTAACAAAATAAATAAAGATACTTCTTGAAATATAGTCAGTCTCCTTCTGCATCTCGACTTTATTTACCTTACTTAACAACAATTTCAGACTTGATATAAAATAGAAAGCTGTGGATGCTAGTTTTCAGTTAATATCTAAATTGTCTCAAATTATATACTGTTTGATGAGTGATTTTAAACTCTTCATTACACTTTTTTAAGCTTCAAATCTAGATATAACTTACTCTCAGTCATGCTGTCTCGAATATGGCCACACATTTGGCTGGGAAAAAGGTGGGTAACATTTAGTTTTCATGTAAAATATGCACCCCTAAATTTCAGGTTGAAAAATCTGAGGAAAAATTGTGTATTATATGCAAATAATTATGTTACTTTGACACATTTCATTTTTCCTGTTTGGAGAAGAATTTTCGTTTGTTTAGTCTAACGATTCATGTCCAGGTAATTTTTAAAAAATGAAAATAATTAAATAAAAACAAATCAATCTAAGTATAATAATACACAATGTCTATTCATCTATTTATTTGTATTTCTGTCTTTCCAAGAGACTCAAGCATCAATATTATCATAAAGTAGATTACTGCATGATGACATTGTGAAAATTAAATTTCATGTTCAAATGACATAGCAAAAGCGCCAAATTCAAAGTATTATTGAAAAAAAAATATTCTTCTGTGGTCAACAGAATGCTATTTTTCAATTTCAATGCAAATCTTTATCATCCACATCTTATTACAGTCCGCTAAATCTCCATCCGTTCGTATGCACTTGACTACTGCCAAAACTACTCCACATAAGCCCAGAAATTTTTTTGTTGGTATGGATTTGATCGCCCGGTAATGTTTTTAGCTAATTCGTTCTTGAAAACCATCTCCCCAAAATTTGTTTTCAGGGAGATTCAATTGGGGGGGGGGGGTCTATTTATATGATAATAATCCATCTTGATAAAATGATCTCTTATTTTTCAATGACGTAATAAAAGAACATTATTTTCTTTCAAATTGAAACCCAAAATCAAAATGTGATGTAAGGTAGCATTCTTCATCCAAAAAGCTGAGATATTTTTTTAACATACCTCATATTGCAATGTTTATTGGTTGAATGTGAATTCTGTGAATAGTGCCATTTTGATTAGTTCATGTTTTGATGAAATGCAACTAAAGTAGATATTTCCAAAAGATGGAACTTGAGGAAGTTATGCAAATTGTATGGAGGAAACTTTTATGTTTTCTCATCCAGCAACCAAAATATGGGGGAATTTTTCTCAATTTTGGGGGTCAAAATCTTGGAAAAATTTTCATTTTCATTTTAAGGGTCAAAATTGAGGTGAGGATTTATTTTCACTTTCAGGAGACTAAATTGGGAGGGGGGGGTTCTTTTTTCACTTTCAAGGGTCAAATTCAGTAGCTATTTTTTTTTTTTTGTTCACTTTTAGAGGTCGAAAACCATGGGAAATTTTGTTCTATTTTCAAGTGCTGAAATCAAGGAGGAAGATTTTCCATCACTTTCTAGAGTGTTCAAAATCGAGGGTAAACTTTTAGTCAAGAATTTAATACGAAACCCTTCTTTTGGCTAGATATCTAAAACGTCACTTTCTACAACGACTCCCTATAAAAAGGCCTGAACACACGTGTTCAATTGCTTGTTCATCCACAATTTTCTAGCCGGTTACCCTCTTTCTTCCCATCTCTATGAACTCATGGACCGTGTAGTTTCTATTTTTTGACAGTGACGAAGTCTCAAGGTAGCGTAACCCCGAGCTACCTAAAAAAAAACTTCATAGGAAGATTGGTCACAAGCTCGGTTTCTTGTTAAAAGTAAGTAATTGGAATTTTTTTTAAAAATTGTCATCCAATGAAATTCCTCAGACTTCTCTGACGTCACCGGTGAATGACATTTTCCTCTCCCTTTTATTTTTATTTAGTTTTAGTCGGTTCTTCGACGGAGACGGAGTGGAACTATCTATTCTAAATTTCAACCCAAAACAATTTCACGGAAGTGAAATCAGAACGGAATAAGCAGTAAGTAAGAAGAAAGAAAAAACAAACGTTCATCTGTTTCAAAATAGTCCGACCTTCTTGAATATCTTCGTGATGAGAAACATGGTATTAAATGTAGCACTACTGAGCGAGAAAAGTCCCGCCTAGAAAGAAAAAAAATCCCGACTTTTACGCAAATAATTGCGGGTCTTCCAACCACTGCCTGCCTATTTCGCAGTTTGACGTCCCAAATTATCACGCATGCTTTTGCGTTTCTTTTGAGGGATTGTCCCTTTGTTGTTCAGATTTGGTGATGTCCAATGTATGGTGGCTAAGTTTAACAGCTTTTAGGTTGATAATAAAAATGGTTCCACACCAACTGACACTTTCGGTCGGGTAGTAATGAATGATAGCTCGATCGAAAAATAGTCGTTCTATTAGAAAAGCTGTATTTACGATAGAATACAGTGAACCTTCGCAATAACTAACTAATTGGGAGGAGGTTGTCCATAGAGCTGGAAGTTCGTTATACCCGATGCCCCCCTCCTCCGGTAAATAAGAAGTTCCGTAGTTCGCTGCGTTTAACGAACATTATTTGGTAAATCCAAAGGTAGTTTAATTCTGCCTCGTTCTATTTTCGACCTTACTTTTTGTGTTCGTTGCATGTATCGAACTTCGTTTCGTGAATAAGAAAAATAATGCCCTGCAATATTTTAAAACCGGTGTTACCCGAAACATTAAACGTGTAAAAGAATTCCGGCATATTGAAATGACACCGCGTTCCCCGATTTTTGATTTCACTTGCAAATTTTAAAACGATGTTTCTAAGTGTATTTTAGTCACGATTTCAGCATTTTTTTTTTTTTTTATTAATTAAGATATTAATTTTTTTTCTGAATGTTTCCAAATGAAAAGGATTTTTTACCTTAAAACAATTTGGTTGCGCTTGGTATTGGGTACCAAAGTCTTGACGTCATGTTTACATAGTTACTGGTCTGCAGATCCAAACAATCACCGAGCTGAGAGAAAAATGGCGTCGACATCTGTGTATTCATGAATAACATTCTTTTCAGATGAGTCCAAGAGTATCTTTCGTGGTGAAAATCACACTATATCCAGACACGTAGAATCATTTTATTATTTTGATGGGATTATTAGAAGATATTTTCATGTTACGTAAAAATCAAGTTGTATAAAGTCACTCCCAAGTATCAAGATTAACATTAGAGGAAGATGTCTATCGTTTGGGATGTTATTTTTTCTTAGAAAAAATATAGAATATTACACAAACAATTATTTTCTTTGTCTTAGATTCATCTTGATGGAAATGAAATGCGTTCGACCGATCACAAATAGCAAGACTGACCGCCATTAACACTGGGCACAATAGTATTTAGTAGTAAAATTGACAGAATGCCCTCAAGCAACCAAGTTATTTTAGGATATTAAATTCGAGAGGTTGTCAATAATTCTAAATAAAATGCATTTGCAAAATGGGATCGATAAAAAAAAAAAAAATGTACAACCAAAATAAAAGAATTTTCAAATTTAAAAAACATGAAATCCAAAACTAATTATTGTTTTTTTTATCCGAAATCAGAGGATAGAATACATCTTTATTTCACCAAACATATAATAATGTATTAATCATAGATTTAAATAAGATGTATTTGCAAAATGAGATCAATAAAAAAAATAATGTACGACCAAAATAATAGAGAATTGTCAAATCAAGAAAACATGAAATCCAAAACCAATAATTGTTTTTTTTTATTCAAAATGTTTATTTTGGAGAATAGAATTCATTTTTAATTTCACCAAACATACAATAACATATCAATTAAAAAGTTTCTAAGTAATTCATCAATTAGTGAGGAGGGTTCAAATTAGACCTCACAGGCAGTACCTACCTTTATATTTTCATGATAAATTTTAAATATATTTTTTTTAATTAAAAAAATAGCAAGAATTCACCAAATTTGTGAATCTTTTGTATTACAATTAAATTACAATAATTGTTTTTAGAACTGACTCCTGAGATTTTTTTTCGTACAATTTGATAATTTACTTACAATATGAATTATAAACTGCATTATATTATATAGAAACCTGTTTGAAATGATGTCTCATTGTTACATGGTTGATATATCACTCACCTTGGACAACGTAATTACTTAGAGAAAATGTGGCTGCTGCAGGAATCTAACCTGTCACCGATAGGGTAGCCTTTTCAACGTAGTAATGCTCTTACTGTTGAGCTAAACATGTATTTATGAAATATTCTTTTGAAACTATTTCTGCTCAATTTTACAGAATCTTTTCTTTTTTTTCAGTTTGTAAACAGAGCTTTTTGATAACTTTAAGTATAGTATTGGACCTTTTTTTTCTGTTTGAAAAGCAAAAAAAAAAAAAATCATGAAAACTCTTGGGAAGTTTTTGATTGATAGAACTATGTTAAAATTATGCTATCTTTCAATTTAAGGATTCTCAGAATCTCATTAAGTTGATAAAAATCTAGAAAAAGCCTAAAGACGAGCAACTAAGTTATTACCAGAATTTTTAAAAAAGTATACATTGTAATTGTGAAGATAGTTTGAAAAGGAGTTAGAATTATCATCATTGGAGAAGATAAAGGTGATCGGAGTGACTTGATTGATGTGTCTAAAGATTATGCGGGGTTTAGAATCTAGACCCGAATGGTTTTATTTTTATTTCACATGAATGGGGTAGAAGGGTCATAAAGGCCAGAAATATATGGTGGAAATAAATTGAATATCTGAAAATTCAATAGGATGATCGTGGTCGGACTATGGAAATAGATTATTACACTAGAGTAATTCTAGTATGTAGTGCTACCATCAACAAATGTAAATGATTTTAAAAAAAGAACTTATGATGTTTATTACATCACTGCAAACGTTTAGGGTCCTAGATATTGTTCTGATGTGAGCTTATAAATTGTACGCTATTTTGCCGTCCTAAAATAGATTATGTTATATTCACTATAAACTACACATGTCAAATGTCACGAAAAATCAAATTAAAGTAGTCTATCTTCTCCTTTGAATTAATTAGATCCTTAGGGAAGCAGTAAAATTCAAAATAGTGGATTTCCGAGTAATGATTGCACTCTGGAATGATTTTATAACAATGAATATAGTCACGTTAATGCTATTTTGAAGGCTTGTCTAAGCTTTGTTTGGATCCCCAAAAACCGTGGAAACGTGACGTCAGACTTCGGCACTCGATTCTTCTCTGATATTATCTCAAAGGCTCCAATAATTAATGTTTAAATTTCTGATTTTATAAATGATATATTTATGAAAATTATTTAAACACCCAAGAGATTTCTGGAGCCATTGCATGTTTTCGAGCGTACTTAGAACCTTTCTTTGAATAATGAAAATAAAATTCAAATGAGATTGAGTTATTGAACTAATTAATTACCGAACGGACATATAAAATGGTATCCTAAACAAGAGTTCTAATTCATTAAATTACTCTTTTTTAGAGATGTATTCTTCTATTTTGGTAACTTTACATAGCCCACTTATCAACTAAAATAACTTATGCACTGAGACTCCAGAACAAATTATCAATTAAAATTCATTTACTTTTATTAAACTTTTTTAAATGGCTAGATTTTTGGCTATGGTAGATTTTATATTGGCTAAATTTGGAAAAAATCAGTCTTATCTATCAGAAAAATGATTAATTTGGCAACCTTGCATGAAATCCCATTTCAGAAAAACAGCTACACTAGACTTCTTCGGGCACCCCTTCTGAAGGAGTTTAATTTGCACTTCATGATTAAACTTGATAAAAAAATAAAAAGATGAAATTATGTTTTAAAAGTATAGTTTTGAGAATTTTTTAGGAAGTGCGTACCAACACTTGGCAGATCCGAACATAACATCAATAAAACTCATGCAAACCTACATAAAATTTGCTAATATTGAAGAATATATCTCCAAAAGGTTTCAGGACCCATAGTATGTTTACATGCGAAATTGACATTTCTAGCAATGAAGTTGGTTGAAAATGAAAAATGGAGTCTAGCCATTTTTAGCCACCATTAGAGGTAATATTCATGGTGGCCATAATTTACACCAGTGCATGTAAGTCTCACGAAAAAATTTCCATTATTTTATTGAATAGTGAATTTTTTTGTGTAAAATCAGAAGAAAAAGCTATCATCTCCCTTCATTGTTGTTTCGAGAGTTGTCTCCCTTGTCTGCTACAACGGTGGATTTCAGGGGGAAGCAGATATCCAAACTGAAAGTTGCTGGACTGACGGCCTAATTTAAAACAAGAACGAAAACGTCACTGGAAATGATATCACTTTTACCAGCAAATTATGGATGGATTGAGAGAGCATACAATGTTAAAAAATATTTATTATTGTATATTTAATTTTCATAGTTCAATATTTCTTCAAGTATTTAATCCAGTACAATGCTACTCTCACTCTTCGTAGTTAAAAATCAGGAACATTTTTGATTGGTAACTTTTGGTTTGAATTTACTTAAAGATACAAATTCTATACATTTGTTGCTTTTTTTACAATTTTTTTTTTCTTCTCAAAGCATCACGTCTTTTAAGAGACAACTCCTAATAGAAAGTACCAGTTCCAGTTATCAGCTTAGTGATCCTTGCAAGTATCAAGTCTGGTCAAGACCAGGACTTAATACCTACAATTTTTCATGATCACCCTTTTGGCTTAATGCAAGTCTGTCGAAGGAATATCTCCATCTTAATCACACAGCTTGGAGTGTACTCAATTAGCTGCTGAGTGCACAGGGAAATCTGTCCTGATGAAGAGTTTTCCCACACTCTTCACTCATACCAAGAATCGAACCTAGAACCTTCTGCATATGAGTCAGATTTGCTAACCATTACACTATCCAAGCGTTGTTTAACCATAATATAGCAAAAATGTTTCCTGTCATTTCTGACAGGTTTTATGCTCATTAATACATATAGATATTAATCATATGGAGGTATGGAGGGTTTTCTACCCCCCCAAAACATGTTTTGGAAGGCAAGAAACCATCCATACCTCCAGAAGTTTTGGAGGCCATCAGTTCACACATCTATTCTGTGCACTGTCTAAATAAGAAGAGACAGAAATTCAAACATGGAGTTAAGACCATGTGACTGTGTTTAAGATTCTGATTGGCTGCACCATTTTTAGCCACTGAACTATGAACATTCTACTTATTTTCATTCACTCCTGATGATCTAGGGTGAATAATATAATTTGATTTATTATAATTAACTCTTGATAATTTGGACCACCACAAATATATGTATGTACCTGAAATAGACTTTTTTTGACTGCAGTTAATTGCAATTTAAGCCAGCTTCAGTTTAGTTGGGGTGAAATTAAACTAAGGAAATTGGTATTTAAATTTTGTTCGACTGATATCAAAATTGAACAATGTAGCGGGTTTTGACGGGTTTTATCCCACTTTATATGTGCATGTGTTCTGGTGCTCTTGGCCATAATGTTTTGTCTACAGATTTGAAAAAAAAATTTTTTTCTTTTGAAAAATGTTTTTTTGGCCTTTTCTAGGCCTCATTTTGACAGGTTTATTAATAACATCTAGATTCTTCAGAATCTAAATATTAGATTTAATAGAATTAATTCTGGACATAGTTATTGCCCAATGGAATATTTTTCCCATGACTTGAAATCAATGACCAATCAAAATAGTCGTTAGTTGTAGCCCTAGTAAATAGTAGTATAGAAAATAAGTTAAATTAATAGTAATGATTTACAATACATAATCTGATGAAAATAGATAATGAAATAATTGCTTTTATAAACAATTTTGGCGAGAAACATCTCCAACTGCCTGGCAACCCTGGTTTCAATGGAGTAACCAACAAATCACAGTGTCTTTGTTCAGCACTATTCACGCACTTCTTTCAATGGTTTTACCTCTACTTATTTTTTTTACTTTGTGTTTAATATTCAAAAAGAATTAATCTGATTTTTTTTCAATGGTATATAACAGGCTGTATGGACAATGATACTCACTGAGTAGACAAAAAAAAAAGCACCTTTTGAAAGTGATTTATTGGTTTGAAAGAATTACATTCAACAGATTTAGTAAGTTTAAAGAGGCCAAAGTTGCTATTTTTTTTCTTCTTTATAAACTCATTGTTTTACTACCTAAGAAGAAAATTATTGTAGTTATTTTGATTTTTTTTAAATTTCAATTATTAGTAGGAATGTTTGCAAATCCCTTGTTAAAATCTTACATTAGAATTCAAAGTAATTTTACTGATGATATAAAAAACAAAATCGATCAAAACAATCAATTTTTCAATAAACTACAAACTATGAATAAAATATAAATTTTCATTTCACCAATAAACAATTACATATCAGTTATGAATTTCTTTTTTCAATCAAAACAGGATTAATGAGTGTACAAATTTGGCTCAATACCCTACAAGTTGTACCCACCTTTCTAATTTCATATATAGTGTTTATTTTATTGATTTAAAATCAAATGTAACTGTGAATCTCTTGTAATGCATTTTAATTACAATATTTCTAGAACAGGCAATCACTTATAAAATAGATTTTTTTTTTTTACAATTTGATAATCAATTACTATGATTTTCTAGACTATTCGATTTTTTTTTGTAATTATATCTCTTTACATTCATCGAATCTACTTTTGGAAAAAATCTTATGAAATTATTCCAAGCAAGTATAGCTTTGTTTTGAATGGAGTTGTGTTCAGTGTTTTCCCAATTTTTGAGAGGCCAAAAAATGAGACCAGTTTTCTTGATTGTCATTCTTCTCATAAATAGATATGAGTTTATAAAAAATGAGTTTATAGAAAAAAAAATGGCATCTTTAGCCCCTTCAAGTCAATTAAATTCGAATGTAATTCGTTTGAATCTTTAGCTTGAATATGAAATCAATCACTCTTTCAAAAACGCACTTTAATTTTTTTTGTCATTCTTTAAACTTTATCTTATTGAATGTTTATATGTAGTATCTTTTTAGTGTTTTTGGTTTGTCAACTCGGAGAATAACATAGTCCTTACAGCCTGTTATTCAAAAGTACGAGGTTTATTCTTTATAGATATTAAACAAAGTGAGAAAATAATTATCTGTAAAAACAGTGTGCAGTAGTGAGTACTTTCCTGTTTCTAGTTCTTTCTTTCCACTCTTTACACCGTGATGTGGGGAGTGGTTTCTGAATTGATATCAGGTTAGTTGAAAAATAATTGTGTTTTTTGTTATTTCAAACTAAGATGCTTATTTCTGAGTAAACTTTGCCGTCAGTTTGTCAATTCAATATCAAAAAGGTAAGAGATCCTTTTATGATGAAAGGGAAATAAATTATTGTTTGATTATTTGGTTTAATTCAAGCAAAATGTTATCTGGTTCTTGAAAGTCCTCCCATTTTTTCAAAAGTATTATTGCACAAAAAAAATTTTTTGGTTTTTCTTTTCTTTTTTCTTACATTTTTCGCTTTTCCTTTTTCTTTCTCTTTTTTCTTTCTTCTCTCTTTTTTATTTTCTTTATACTCTCTTTTTCATTCTCTCTCTCTTTCTTTATTCTCTCTCTTTTTCTTCCTTTATTCTCTTTTTGTTTCTTTCTTTATTCTCCCTCTTTTTCTTCCTTTATTCTCTCTTTTTCTTTCTTCCTTTATTCTCTCTTTTTCTTTCTTCCTTTATTCTCTCTTTTTCTTTCTTCCTTTATTCTCTCTTTTTCTTTCTTCCTTTATTCTCTCTTTTTCTTTCTTCCTTTATTCTCTCTTTTTCTTTCTTCCTTTATTCTCTCTTTTTCTTTCTTCCTTTATTCTCTCTTTTTCTTTCTTCCTTTATTCTCTCTTTTTCTTTCTTCCTTTATTCTCTCTTTTTCTTTCTTCCTTTATTCTCTCTTTTTCTTTCTTCCTTTATTCTCTCTTTTTCTTTCTTCCTTTATTCTCTCTTTTTCTTTCTTTCTTTCTTCTCTCTTTTTCTTTCTTTCTTTCTTCTCTTTTTTCTTTTATTCTCTCTCTTTTTTCTTACTTTCTTTATTCTCTCTCTTTTTTTCTTACTTTCTTTATTCTCTCTCTTTTTTTCTTACTTTCTTTATTCTCTCTCTTTTTTTCTTACTTTCTTTATTCTCTCTCTTTTTTTCTTACTTTCTTTATTCTCTCTCTCTCTCTCTCTCTCTGAAATTACGGCAACATTTTGGTTCCTTTTTATCAGCTATTTAAATGAAATCTTTAGGAGGGACTGTGCCAGAGATAGAAAAAAAGTTGTTTAATGAATTTTTGTTGCAAGTTGCCAGAGTATATTCTTTCTAGTTTTTAAGTTTCATCATTTGCAGTTACTTAATCCAACCTTGGATTATATCTTTTACAATTTTTAAAAAAAATTCAATAAAATAGTTTCAAATCTAAAAATTGTCTGCTTTCATCCATTTTGAATTTTAGTAGCAGCAGACACATAAGTTGATGTAGTCAGTTATCTCCCTTTGATATTGAATTCACAAACCAATAAAAAACCTTTGAATAAACTTTTATTTAACTATTTATCTATAATATATCATTAGTAAGTGTGAATTTCGATTCAATGATTAATACTGAGGGTTTTGTTTTTACCGTTCCTGTTTATTTCAGGCTGTCAAATTGAAGATGGAGAAAAAACAAATCCGAGCGATCCTATTTTATGAGTTCAAAATGGGACGTAAGGCTGCAGAAACCGCTCGCAATATCAACCAAGCATTTGGGGAGGGAACCGTCAACGAACGTACTGCTCAACATTGGTTCCATAAATTTCGTAACGGAGACGAGAGCCTTGAAGACGAGGAGGGTCGTGGACGTTCGTCTGTGATAGACAACAACCAATTGAAGGCCATTATTGAAGCAGACCCACATAAATCAACTCGAGAGGTTGCAAAAGAACTAAACGTTGACCGTACAACAATTGTTCGACATTTGCACCAAATTAGAAAATCAAAAAAGCCTGACAAATAATAGTATAGATCTTGGAGCCTTTCAGTATATTTCCTCTTTTGTATTATAGACATTTCAAATCTCCCTTTTAATAAATGTGCATTTTTAGTTTTTGCAATCAATGAATATTGAGGTATGAAATGTTAATTTTAATTTCTGATGAATAGAAAGAAATTTGATGAAATTCTTTTTTTAGAAAAGTAATTGAAATTTTACTATAATACAAACTAGCTAGATGAGAGAATTGCTATTGTTATGAAAATAGCTGATTCCAGTGTTGATAACTCTAGACATAACATCCACACAGTTGAAATCCAAAAAGAGCTGGGAACCCAGAACCGTGGGGCTAATTGACCCTTGGGCTCAATCACTGAAGTGGAACAAGTCAATCTGGAAAATATTTTGCCCTGAAGTTGAGAATGCATAGGTAAATTGATTTAGCAATAAATATGTAAATCAATTGACCACCTCCTAAGATCCAGCTCCGAGCTTTTGTGTGGATAAGTGGGACGAATGGTAACACCTCTCCCACAGAGGGAGATCTTGGGTCTGGGGGTTTCTAGAACCTCTGTCCCACTCCACGGGAGAGATGAATACATGCTAATTTACTGGCTGCTGAATTTTTTTATCACTACAGATCCATTCCTGGGATAGCCATTTCACTCCTGAGTACTGGGCAACTTTAAGAATTTCCTCTCAATTTTCTGAAGTCTTAAAGTTCCGCCAAGGCCTGATTTAATCGATATTGGGATGCATGTATGGCCTATACTTCTAAGTTGACAAGAATCTATCAAGCTTATCAACAATAGATTTTCTGATCGACTTCTTCAAATAATAGATAAATTATCAAGAATTTCACCGGAACTGTTTGATTTTGATACTCTATTTTATCTTCTCTTACGGCAAATCTCCTGTTGTCAGATGCTCCGACATCAACCCTGGAGACTTCATCAGTATTGAAGATTTCCTCAACCTGGTGCGATGCAGATGGCTTTTGACAGGATGCACTGCCACTCAAGAGATCCTCAAGTAAATATAGATAATCAGATAAGTGTTTGTTTACATGTTGTGCACAAGAAAATGAGGCCATTTGAAGTAGAACTGAAGTTGATTTGTCTTGATCACATAGTTGGTTAAGACAACTACTGTCCGAGATCTCGTGTAGTTGCTCTTTGGGTGTCCGAGGCCATTATTTGGATATCTTGGTTAAAGTCCCAGTTTGGAATATTCCAAAGTGACAGAAATGGAATGGACCAACATCACTCACAGAACATCATTATTTGTAAATCTATTTGTTTTTTGTATTGCTTACAATTATCTTCTATGTTTCTGAAAGATCTGTAAACTTTTTGCAGATGAAAACATCAATACAATCGAATAGATTTCAAGCAAACTCATATCAAAGAACTGATTTGGTTAATGTTTCATTTCCAATACCAGTTAGAAAAATGCGTACTGGTACAATGCGTTAATGTTATTGTAAAAACTTGAAAAACAACGAACAAGAATATTCTAGCGTAAAGTAGGAGAAAAAATATCAATGCAGTGGCACAAAATACTATTTATAGTGGCATGTACACATGTAACTGAAGTTTGAAAAATAAGATTTTTCAATTTTGCAAAGACATTAATATATTTTTGTTCTATTTCTTGTTGAAATATTCTTGATGAGTATTTCTCAAGTTTTCACAATTGTATTAACTTATTGTGCTGGTATGCATTTTGCTTTCTGGTCCTGTTTTCTTTAATATTGATATGTACCCATAAGGTTAACGCCGATTTTAACAAAATTGGTTGAGTTTGACTAAAGTTCTTACATTTGAACATGAATGTAATTCTGTAATCGCAAAAAAAAAAAAAAATCCAGAAATATCTAGATTCTGTAGAATCTAGATGTTATTAATAAATCTGTCAAAATAAGGCCCTGGAAAAAAGGTGAAATAAAAGAGTTTTTTGGGTTTTTTTTTTTTAGGGGGGGGTCTACCGATGCTGATTTTCAAATCTGATGACAAAACAGTATGGATGCCAGAATTAGGATTAGAAATATGAACAAAAAATTTTTCAGGAGGGGGTCTAGTAGTGTACTGGTGCCAATTTTCAAGTCTGTGGACAAAACGGTATGACCAGGAGCACTGGAACACACAAGCACAAACAAATGTATCAGAAAAGGATGGAACCCTTCATTCACTTCATCACTACCTGATTTTCATCTGTCTCTTTTTTTGATCTCACTCATTGGAGCCGGTATTAAGTCTCAAGTTCAATTAAAACACATTTTTATTGATATTCAGTGGACTTTTATTTTTCATTTGATAAAATATTATCTTCTTGTCTTCAAAGATTTTTGTCAAACTCCTCTCCGAGTCGGGTGTTCATTTTCTATCCATAACAAGAATAATCCTTATCAAACTTTTCAGTTTTTCTATCCCATCATGTTGAACCAAACATAAATGAAATTAACATTTCCCTACCATGATTTGAAATCAGAACCCAGTGATTGCTAGGCAACTCTCTTAACAACCAAGCCAAACTGACAAATCTGATATATTTTTACAAATTGATTTATTATATATAAAATACAAAATTTGCAGAAATCGTCTCCGCTTGGAATGGAGGTAGGTGAGAGGTTTTAAACTTTGACCATCGTCAAAACCCTTTTGTAGGGCTGATGATGTATTATTAATTTGAGCAAGTTAGTAAAAAAAAGATAAGTAGGTTTCTTTTATGACTTTTATATAGAGCATAAAATGTACTACCAAGGTGGTGTTGCCCTGACCCTAATATCAGTTGACACCTTAATTTCTAGGAGACCCCTTCCACACATGCTTTTGCCTAATGCAACTACAGTTACATTCTTTATGTTGTTGCGATACAACCACCACCAGGTCACTCCTTTTGAGGGTGGGTACGAGATCGAAGTCTAGTATGCTACAAGACACAAGATTAAAATATCTAAGGGAGATAATTAAGGGTTGGTTATTTTTGAGATCCTCTTATTGTGACAGTTTGACTGAAATGGACTGGATATATATATATATATATATATATATATATATATATATATAAGTGCTGAGTAGAAAAGACATGTGAAGTAAACCACACTCAACTTTTTCATATCATTTCTTACTCAATGTAAGCAATCGTTTCTTACTTCTTTTGAAGTAGAGAAGAATTTTCCCACTCTTTTCCTCACATTTTCTTAGAATTGACTTCCTCTCTCTCTTAGCTATTACCCTCTTTCTCTCTTAGCTATTACCCTCTTTCTCTCTTGTTGTCCTTATCATCCTGTGATGTCACAACTCTCATCCAATCAAATTCCTTATAGCACTGGGACATTATAAGTGAATGTTGTTCAGTGATTTTGCCTTTACTTCAAGTCAGATGTTCCACAGAGACAGAATGAAACATTTTTCTCACAAATTAATTTCACTAAGATGAAATCATAATGGAATAAATGGTAAGTTGAAAAAAGTTTATCGATTTCACAATAATCCAACCTCCCAAAATGCCTACGTGGAGTGAAGTAAACATTTTTAGTGCAGCTTTCTTTCTTTCTTTTTTGTTATCATAAAGGATATTTAAAGATATTTTTTTATGAGACAAAACAATCAATTCAAATGTGTCAGTTGATATCTATGATTGTGGAAATGAAATTCAATCAAATGACAATCACAAAGGTTAGGCAGGTCAAAGGACAAGGACTAAAGTAAGGCAGTTCGGGGAAATACATCACAGTAAATTAGTCTGAACTGGATTAATATATAAACGGGTATTGATAACTTTTTTTCATCATACGAAACAATCTTTTCTCTCCATGAAAATTCGACAATGTATATGACTCCTCTCAATGAAGTTATAGACAAGATATTGATTACTTGTTTTCTTTGTATTTGAGTCTAACAAACAAGCTGTGTTACTGGAGCCGAGCTGACAGTCCCATGGGAGGATTTCTTTGAGGAGGAAGGATTGGAAAGGAAGCTCTCCAAATACTCGAAGCTAATCAACAACTGTCAGCTGGCTGGCTGGAGATCCAGGCATCTTGTAGTTAAAATCGAATTTGCGGCTCAGTCCTTCGTCAGAGCCTTCAATAGGCCGGGAATAGGAGAAGAGAGGAAAAGGAGAACCTTCACTGAAGCAAG
Organism: Thysanoteuthis rhombus; assembly: GCA_963457665.1. Classification (NCBI taxonomy): domain Eukaryota; kingdom Metazoa; phylum Mollusca; class Cephalopoda; order Oegopsida; family Thysanoteuthidae; genus Thysanoteuthis; species Thysanoteuthis major. The sequence goes on from OY735242.1 coordinate 2,144,187, forward strand.
TAGCTTGCTGTCTGGACGCACACTGGGGTCTGATCAAACCTGGTGGAGTCACCTAGGGTAGAAGGTGTATGAAGTTGGAAGACCTGTAAAACCCCGAGGAATATCACTGAAGATGTGTCCAGACTGGGGCATCAGTGGATGTCTATCCTCTTGATGATAAGACTGACCACTCCTGACATGAAAATGAATTTAGTATCGTGTCACATGACTTTGGGGGAGTGGGCACTTGAGAAAGGAATGCAGCAAAATGAAGAATGGACAGTCAGGCTTATGTTGTTTATTTCTAGTTTTTCTATTTTTATTCAAATTTCATATTTGAATATGTAAGTTGTAATGTTTATCTTATTATTATTACTACCTATATATAGATATGAAGAGAGTGTGACAGATGAGAATAAATGAACAGTATGGGACGGACAGATGGATGGAAACAATAAGATTGAGACAGATAGATAAATAGATATGAAGAGAGACGGACTGATAGATATGAATAGAGTGAGATGGACATACGTGAACACACTGAGATGAATGGATCGACATGAACAGTTTTAGATAAATTAATAGATAGGTGTGTTACAATAAATGCGTTAATGATAGTTTGAAATTGTAATGAGCATAAAGATCCACATTTACTGCCAAATTTTAAACAAAACGTCCATCTAAATCTCAAAGTTCAAACACAATTTTACACACATATACGTATATACATTGAAGAAAATGACAATTGGTAGGTAAAGTGAAAAACTCAAAAGATGGGCGTAATTTTTCAAATCTTTTTATCATTATTATTCCATGGGTATAGTTAGATGCATTTCAATGGGGACCAGCCATCTAATTCAGAGAAAATTATATATTTGTGGCGGTTTTACATAGACCTATCTCATTCTCCTTTTCAGCATCAAAATGTAAACATATCATTCTCTGTGAAACCGCCACAATTATTTTTCTCTGAAAAAGATGGCTGGCTCCCGTTGAAATGCATCGAACTACCTTAATCAGCTCTCCAGTGTTGGGATTCACTTTAACATGACCTTAGTTGTTAGTTTAATTGTTTTATTCATCCTTGGTTTGGTACCATTTGAGCCATTCATGGGGAAAAAGAAACAAAATAAATTGAAATGAAAACTTTGAGAAATATGTGTTTTGGTTGAAGTTGGTTATTGGCTCTTCACTGGGCCACACACCGGTCACAGGTAGGAGCAGATTTCGACCTTGGGTCTCCCACAACACATCAGGCTCAGTGGGTCTCTCATACACAAAAATCAAACTACACGGCAAATCACAAAATTTAGTCCGTCTGTTGTATGCAATTGAAACTGACAAGTTATACATAGATAAAAAGGTTAAATGAGTTATATATCCAAAGTAAGTACATATATACATGTAAGCAAAACTCCAAGTAAGTTTTTTAGTATTCCTATACTTTGAATAAAGGAAGACAGTTTTGGGAACTAAATTTTGCTCAGAACAAATTATTTGAGGTAGAGAACAAAACAACAGTGATGATCGGAAAATAAAGAAATGACCCCCTCCGGTGGGATCCGGGCCAACACTCTTTTTCATGGGAGCATCTATGTAGCACTAGGTTTACGCTAACTGATTTAGCCACCAGGATCCTGAAGGTAGGCAGAATTTGGAATGACACTCTAAATGCATTCCCTCTCTCTTCTAATTGCTGGTCATTCTTGTTTATATGTTTTCTCAGTTTCAGAATAACTGGTATTTACGTATTCATATGAACACTATTCTTCTATGTCAAAATTATGATAAATAATGGATATTAGTATTCAACAAAAATAAGGGAAGACTGTTTTAGGAACTAAATTTTGCTTGAGACAAATTTTTTATCACAGAATGTCTGTGGATCTGAATTACAAGCAGTAATTTTATCAATTTATCTTTAAAATTTTTGAAGGCATTATGATAAAATGAATTCCAAGCAATGTTACCAGCTCAAATTCGATTTTTTGGGGCTGAAACTGCTTTAAAAATATGACTAAAATCCGTTGAATCTTTTCTACTTTTGCCTAAGTTTATGGCTAAAAATTTTATGTACTCATTTAAAGCCAAATCATGAAATAAAATTGTTCTATACAAAGAATCCAGTACAAATAATTGATCAAAATTGTACATTTACTTTTGTTAAACTCTGCGGTGGATTTGCTAAAAAAATCTAGTAATGGCTTAACTTAAAAAATGATGAAAATAATGAAAAAATATTTTCCTCGTGTAGTTTGATTCACTTCAACTGATCTCGACCTTCGTTTCATCCCGATTTTTTATTTTCTTTAGAAAAACCAACTTTTATAAGTAAAGCGAGTGAATTGGCTTTAGAATTAGTGATCAATTTACAATGTTTGCATAACGTAAAATTGGACCACTATTTTGTGTCCATTGTGATGTTCGATTTACAGTGCAATATTTTTTAAACTTGAAAAGTTTTCCAGTTTCAGTGAACATCATGGTTAAAAAGTTAAGTATATTTTGAGTTAGCCATAAGATAAAAATAAATCGTTCTTAAAAAAAAATGGCCAGATTTTCATCAGTTAAATTGGGAAAAAAATTGATAGGATCTTGCCTCAAAATGGCTGATCTGGAAGCCTTTTTGCTTACCAGTGAATTAATAATCTATTTATCATTGAAGAAAATATCTTTTTTAATTATTGCATTTTTGTATAGAGGGTCCCGGGGTAATAGCCCTTTTTCCACCTTATTAATCCGGCACTGGCTGCAGGTAAACTACATCGTGTTTGAAGTAAAACTCTCTGTTATATGTACTTAGTAGTCGGAGCTTATGAAAAACATCAAGGGGGAATAACTCCTTCAAATGTTGGAAGGGCAGATAATTCTAAAGGAATTTCTCGACTATAAAAGACAGCGCCATCTTTACTTCAACAATCAAATCTAAGTGATATACATAACATTATAATAAAATAAATTCATATATTAAATATAAATTGTAAGTTTATACATAATTAAATATTTGGATAAATATGATATTTAACGAGTGAAAGACCTAATAAATGAGAATTAGTTGAAAGGCAGCAGTAGATTACAACAGATGAACTTATCTCCCCGCCCTTTCTGTCTGTAATCGTTCCTCTCTTTGACATTCATGTCCTCTTTTCAATTTATATCCACCCTAACCTTATTCTTTCCCCAAGGACTTGTTTTCGTCATCTTCTCAGAAAGATCCTAAATCTCTGATAAAAACAAACTCTCTGTCTGTCTTTCTCCCTCATTTAGCACCATTCTCTTTTTATGCCTTGTATTTCACTCTTTTTTTCTGATCCCCTCTCTTACTAATTCCTTACTTTCACTCTCCTCTCACTCACAACCTCCTCCCCACTCTCTATTTCCTCCTCCATAAAACAGTTTCAGGGCTTTGATTGTTTTGCTTTCAGAAGAAAGAAAATGTATCTTAAAAAAAATGACCCTCCTTTCTTTCTACATGGAACATCTTTTATGTCTTATCTTTTAAAATCTCAAAAACTACTGAGTCATTTTACATCAAGTTTAATAAATGGACTACCCTACTTTTTTTTTTTTTCTTCAATTGTTGTACGTCTTACAAAATTGATTTCAAATTTTTTTACACCACCTGATTTTTTTTGTTGTTTTTGACGATTTCTCCTTATAAAATGACTTTTCTTCATTTTCAGGTTTATTTTGCCCCTCGATTGAACGATGGGAATAATGTCATCAAATCAGTATCAAGTTGCTCAGAACTTACCTTCTGCAAAGAATCTGGTATTAGACAAGCAGTGGAATCTGCAAGGATTGAACTCACGTATTCATTCAATTCATACCAACGAAGAAGACAATCATGTCTTTCTTTGTGATATCGCCAACCAATCTATAATGGAATTCACTGAATGGGGAGATTTTGTTTGTGAATGTATTTTATCTGATGGAACAAACAAATTCACCCCAAGGGATATATGTTCGATTTCTCGGGACACTTTTGTTGTGGCTTGTGGTTACGAACACAAACTTATATTTTTGGAGAAAAAAAAAATTCCTCCGTATTTACAAATAAAACAAATCATTCACACAGAGGAGGAATACTATTCTTTGTGTGAAAAAAAGCAATCGATTTTCGCTTGCAATTGGGATTTTCGAGTCGATTCCTTCTCAAAAAAAGGCAACAAAATAAAAACCATCAAAGGTGAGGAATGTTTGGGTCCATTTTGTCCCCGGATTCGTGTCGATACTTCAACTGGGGATTTCTGGGGGACAAAAACAGATTCTCGTGAAATATTTTCTTTCAATTCAAAAGGAGAAAAACTTCACTCAGTGAAAACTGGAGAATATATTTCAGAAAATGAATTTATCACAGATTTTTGTGTGAGTAAATTCGGTCATTTATATTTTTGTAATCACAAAGGTATTTTCTCACTTTCCCCGACAAAGATTTTGTGCAAATTTGAGAAAATGTCTCAAGATTTTCCCACTATTTGCATTCTAAGAAATAAAATTCTTGTTTGTCTAAAAATTGATGGAAAATATTTAATTAAAATCTTCCAAATTGTTTACTAACAAGAAATGGACATACTCTTTTTTGGTCTTATTTTCTTCATAAAACATTTCACATTTCTCTACTTATTTTTTTAAAATAAATGAATGAAATTTATAAATTTTTACCAATTATTTCTGTTTCATTTTTTGTTTTCTATTTATCTGTAGAACATTAAATGTATGATTTGTTGAAATGTTTTGTAGCCAGAAGTATTGAATTGAGGTAACCCTAAAATGCGTCTTGAAGAAGCCAAAATTAACCGGACAATTTCCAAACGAATAATAATAGTATGGTGACTGCGTTCATACTCAATCCTATCTTTATTATAATAGCTGATTGAAGATTACCCTATAAGCATTTAATAGTTGTCTCCCTTATTCATTTATTAGCAAAAGCGTAAAAGTCTTGGTGATATTAGATTGCTAAAATTTTCTCTCAAAGGAGGAGTCAAGGGGCTGTGAAGTATTATTATATATACTCAGATTCTATTATAATAGCAAAACTAATACATGATCAGTGAGCCAGTGTAAAATAACTTAGATTTATTTCAGAAGTCATGAAAGGTAGGTACCTTTGAGGCAAGCGTCAGAGCTCATCTTGTGGTGTGGAGATCCAAGATATGAAGGAATACACTCATGTTACAGAGTAAGTCTTTCTATCACTTATGACAGCATCAGCAAAGACAAGACAATTGTTCGAACGCCTCACAGTGCCATTGTAGAAATGCAATAAGTCTGCATTTTGTTAGTAGATTTTTGGCCACTGTGGTATTAGAATTGTTGATCTTTTTTCAATCAATCATCGTTGCCGCTCAGAGGGCCCAGCCAAATTGACCTTTTTTTCTCTCTTTAAGGGGGATGGAGGAAAGGAAGAAATGAAAGAAAAACCTTTGACTTCCCAGAGCATTCACAGGACTTCAAATCTAAATGCTATAGTTGTTCGATCATTGATTGCAGTTGTGAGTTTTTCTCACAATCATTGACCCAACAAAATCTTTTTATGAATTGTTAATCCGTGGTGACTTCAAGGAGTCGTACAATGCATCATCGATTTGGACACCGATTCTGTACTGTGTCCAGGGAGTATTGGCTCATCCTGGATGTTTTATTGGAATCTGTCCGGCAGGGATTTAATCTTCAACATTTCTGGAAGGGAGTTAAACAGTCACGACACCTGCAACCTATAGCCTTATTAGCAGCGGGCTATACCAGGTCGAAATTCAAATATTGCTAGCAAGTTTTTTTTCGGTCGAGTTTCATCCTAGCTTAACAGCAATGATAAGAGAAAAGCATGGTATTGGTTAAAATGGTATGGAGAAAAAAAGCCTCTCTTGGATATATAACATAACTTGTCTACACCAATCAAGTAAATCCATAGATTTGATTAGGTTGAAAGCTCAGAGAATGCCTTTCGATGAAGACCTGAATGAGAAAAAATAAAACCCACTTATTGTTCTGGCAATAAATAACCTTTTAAAACCACCTTTCCTCTATACCATATTCATCTTTCTTATGCAGTCAGAGTGAAAGCAATGGATTATTAATAAAACTCGAAGAAAAAAAAAATTCCCTAGGATTACTAGTTTTTCTGAGGGTCTGTAACTTTCGTAAACGCATGTTATTCGCATTTGTAAAATGGCTGATGTCTGACCGACATCATCTACTGTCAAGTCAAATGTATCTTTGTCAATTTCACGGTGCAAAAAGTAAAATTGTTCTAGTAATTTCTTCCAATAGAAAATGGGTAACAAAAAATGCCAATTGTACTGTGGATCTCATTCCAGAAAACTGGAAGACCAAATTATTTACAGTATGAAAAGTATTATATATACAAAAATATAAGCTCTAGGTTTAGAACTTCTATTCATGTTTCAATCAAATCACCAAAAGACTTCAATTTCTCCCTGTAATTGAGATTAATCCATCAACTAATCTATTCACTTTGTACTCAACTTTTGTTTCATAATTAATCCAGTTTCCATGTCAGACTACATGAGCCAAATACTCCGTAGTAATAACATAAGCATCTATTGTGAGTATATTCCTTATCATCCCGATTAGTTTTTGACACCAACGCTAAAATATGATCAAGATTCAAGCATACTTCTTGTTACATAATCAAGTCCCCTGCCATTCAACATCCAGTCGAACTTGGTATTTGTGCAACCAATATATAAAAAAAAGAACTTAGCATTTGTCTATAATAAATTCTAAACTTGCACCTAGTAATTTCATGTCATCTGTGAAAAACTCAAGTGATTTAATTACTATATGGTGAGTCGTTAAAAAAAAATATTACCAACACAGCTCCCCCCCCTACAGCAATCCCTGAAGAACAGCTGATGGGACACCAATTCAGAAAAGACACTAAACTAACCTTCATGATTCTGTTTGACCAAAAAGTATACCACTATATTAACAGAAATTCCTTAATTTTTCAACAGGTGGTAATGTGAAACAGTGTCAGAAGCCTCAGAAAAAACGAAATCTAAGATATCAGCCCTGTTACGCAATAGATAGTCGTTTATTACATCAAAAATTTCCAAAGGATTTGGATGTTCAGTATTTTCTTCTTTTATACATTAATTAATGCGACAAAGTCAAGTGGACTCTCAGGAAATTCTTTCATTCAGGCAAATCTGTCCTTTGAAGATAAGCCATGGAAATTATACAAGATTAATGCTACATATATTCTTTAATGCTTTTCAAGACCCCCTCCACCATAAATAAGTTTTGAAGTTTACGTTACCTAATCAGAAAAGGTCACAGGATTTAGGTTATTAATGAAGTGAATCTATATATGATTGGTTTTTTTAAATAAAACTCATCGGTATGCACCAAACACAGAAAATCACTTAAATAAAAAAAAAAAAAAAAAAAAAAAAAAAAATCACCAAGGTGCTTCACTGTCAACTTTTTTACTGTATGATAGAACAATATTTAAAAATCGGAAGAAACATTTTGCCCTCCATAATTATAGAATCTATCCAATTTCCCTCTTTTTTGTATTCCATATCAGAAACAAAGAAGCTCATCAAATTTTCAGGTTGTACTTATATCAAAGATGGGCATCCATAGAAATTTCACGTTAGATGACCCAATAAGTGCACTTGGGCAGCCGATATTGCAAATACTTATGTTATTGATCATTTATACTGGACAATCAAACAAACTTTAATAAAACCCAACAAGAAAATAAGATGAAAGAAAAAAAAGAAAAAATAAGATGAAAGAAAAAAAAGAAAAAATAAGATGAAAGAAAAAAAAGAAAAAATAAGATGAAAAAAAAAAAAATAAGATGAAAGAAAAAAAAAGAAAAAATAAGATGAAAGAAAAAAAAGAAAAAATAAGATGAAAGAAAAAAAAGAAAAAACAAGATGAAAAAAAAAAAATAAGATGAAAGAAAAAAAAGAAAAAATAAGATGAAAAAAAAAAAAATAAGATGAAAGAAAAAAAAGAAAAAATAAGATGAAAGAAAAAAAAGAAAAAATAAGATGAAAGAAAAAAAAGAAAAAATAAGATGAAAAAAAAAAAAAAAGATGAAAGAAAAAAAAAGAAAAAATAAGATGAAAGAAAAAAAAGAAAAAATAAGATGAAAGAAAAAAAAGATAAAATAAGATGAAAGAAAAAAAAGAAAAAATAAGATAAAAGAAAAAATAAGATGATGAAAGAAAAAAAAGAAAAAATAAGATGAAAAGAAAAGAGAATACAAGGAGAAAAAAAAAAGAATACAAGGAGAAAAAGGAAAATAAAATAAGGAGGAAAAAATAAAATAAGGAGAAAAAAAGAAAATAAGAAAAGTAAAAAAAATAGTAAGAAATCAAATTTTTTTTATTCATTTTCGTGAAAATCTGTGAGAAAATATGAGAAATAAATGAGGCATCCATTGTCAGTCAAGGATATTGAAAATTTGAATCAAATATTTCCCCTCAATTTTAACGGAAACATACACCTTATTTTTTGAAATGAAAATTTTGGTATAAAATTGGGATACTCTATCGAATATGCACATGTCTTTCCTAAGGAAATGAGAAACTATTCTGTATGAATTACAATAATATAAATGACCTGATTCATTCACACAAATATCTGTAATTCCTCTTCCTCCAGCGTCGGCCTTTCGAAGTCTTTCTCCATTTGAACCATAACAATACATTACAGGAGAATGTAGTCTTGTCGCCCAGAAATTCCCAGTCGTGGGATCCGCACGAATTCGGGGACAAAATAAGCCGCGTCGCAATCCCCTGGTTTTGAAGGTTTTCACTCCTTGGCCTTCTTTGGTGAAGGAATCTACTTCAAGAGACAAATTACATGCCAAAATCTTATTATTCATCAGACACAAAGAGTAATACCTCTCCTGCGTGTGAACAATGTTCTTTATTTGTAAAAAAGGAAAAACTGTTCTCCTCTCCAAAAAGATAAGTTTATTATCCCGACCACAAGCAACAGCAAGGACTTGCGACGGAATCAAGCACATATCCTTGGGAACAAATTCTTCCTTTCCATCGGTCAGAACACATTCGGCCATTAACTCTCCCCATTCACTGTATTCTATTATCGATTTGTTGTTTTCATCACAAACAAAGACGTGATCATCATCCTTGCTAACACAAATCGAGGAAACATACACGTTCGATCCCTGAAGATCCCATTGTCTGTCGAATACCAAATTCTTGTGGGACAATTCTTCAGATGAACATTGAGGAGAATCACCTAAATGATATTTGTAACATTCGACACAAAAAAATAGGTTACAGCGTTCACAATAAGAGTTCTTAGCTTTCCAATGCCAGAGACATGGCGCCATTATATCCCTGATTATAGCGTCCGTCACCGAATCCCAATCCATTAAAGCCAAGTCCTCCACATGGTGTCCGTCTTCCCATCTCTCGTGTATTCTGCAGCAATGGCCACACAAGAGTTCCTTGCAATTATGACACCAATTTCTGGCGATGGATTCGTACCCACCCCCTGAACACCAATCACATTTCCATTCGGTCAACTCCAGTTGTCGAAGCCGTATAGACTTGACCAGAAATGGTGAGAGGCTTAATTGTTCAGGGCTGACGAGTTGTTCGCACTCAGGACACCGACCGTTCACCTGTCCCTCGAAATGCTGGTCGAAACAGGTGAGGCAGAAGGAATGAAGACATGGCAAAGTATTCAATTCCATATCCAATCCTTCAAGACAGACAGCGCATTGGAGAAGAGCCGGGTTCAAAGCCATTCTTAATCCTCAACAAAAGATGACAAAATATCAACCTGGAAATATAGGAAAAAAATATATATATACATAAATAAAAATAGTTTGTATTTTTAAACCAAACAGAAATTTACTTCGGGGGGAAGGGGGGGATTTTAATGAAGGGAGAAAGAAAATGAGACACACACACTGTATTTTCAAATTAAAATTTGAGAAAATAACTCACAGAAGTTGGCAAATAGAAAGAAAGAAAAGAAAAAAAGGAGGGGGGAATTGTGTAAAAGTATAAAAATCAAAGCTCTAAGCCTTATCTATCTATCCCTGTAATAGTTAAATGGTAAACAACTGATGATCCCAACAAGAGACAATTTATACATTTTACCATAATAACAAAGTATAGGGGAAACGGAGAAAAGTACTTTTGAAAGTAACATAAATTAAACTGATAGATATTGGGAAATGGGTAACTCAAGTGACAAAAAATTTAATGAAAAAGTTTTTTTTGATGTTCTGTGTTCGAAGCTGTCACGCTTCCTAGACTATATATCGAGAAATTTGTCCGATTCAATCAATTTCTGGTAACGACATCAGTAAATCTACTCATTAAAGGAGAGGAAGAAGAAAAAAAAAAAAAAAAAAAAAAAATCTAGCCATTTTTAGTCGTTCAAAATTGGCCACTTTGTAGCCGGATTTAACTAATCTGGCAACACGAGCACATGACAAGCACTTCCAAGCAAATGGGGTATGACGTCATAAGTGACTGTTTCTATAGCAACGAAATTCACTCAGAGAAAACCCGAGTTATTTGCCGGTATATACCAATATTTGAAATAAAGGAAAGTAAGTAAAAGGAAGTTATTGAGGTATGGATCCGGCACAAAATAGTATAAAACCAATTCATTTATTTGGATAATTGATAATTCAAACATACTAATTACAGGTTAGTCACAACTTAGAAAGTTTCAAGACAAAAAAAAAAAAAAAAAAAAAAGCCCCCCTCAGGGCGGGGCCATCTAATAATGTTGGGGGTTTCGCGGCTGCATCCCCCTTAACCTGATAGCGAATCCTGTGGCAGAGACATCATTCATCGCACAACTATCGAAAGATGATTACTGGACACATATGTACTGTATATTTGAAATCAACCCTTTCATGTCATGAACTTTTCCAAAAGAAGAAAATTGTTCCTATACCAGTTCATTGATTAAAGTTAAAATTACATACTAAAAAAACAGTGGTCCGCTGAAATATTCCCTTTGAAGAAGGAGTTCTTGGTATAATTTTCCTTCCATAAAAAAAAACTCATGAAAGATAAGCACGTGTCTTTGTTAAGTACTCGGGATGCGAAGAGTCAAATGACGGCCATCATGGTCCACTGAACTTTGTTCGGCCATGACCTGCACCCAACCTTTCCACTGGTAATTCATGATTTACCCTCTCCAAGTATAGAAGTTTCTGGTACAGTGGTCGCACGGGATTGACTTCCACAATGACTGCTACTAAGCCAACCGTATGGGTCAATTTGAAAATTTAAAGATTATCTTATTCAAGAAGGTGTAATTGAGCAAGTTATCAGAAGTTACATTTTTGGAGACTTAGAAAGCAAAGTATAACCGTATTAAATTTGATATTTCAATTGTAAAGAGAAAGAAAAAACTAATTTCAAAAAATGGATCTTAGTCTTTCTGTAACGTACGGTACGGAAAAGAATGAAAATAAAATCAAAGCATTTACGAATTCAAATATATACGTGAAAAATCGGTCCTAAATAAGCGCTAAAAAAAGTTGAAACATTATAACTTTAAACAAGGTCCTAAGATGCTGATGCAAAAATCATATTATAACTTTTTGAATTGACAAAATAGAAACATACCAATTAATTCAAAAGTTCGTACGAACCTGGGTTCAAAACATCATTTCATTCGATTTTACAAAAAAAAAAAAAAAAAACTCAAATAGTACCGATTCAGTCAAAATATTACGCACTACTGATGTCCTTGTTCAATGCTTTTAGTCCGAACGTGATTTGACTTGATGCCTTCTGTCTCGTATTCATTCCAGACTGAGCATCCATTCATTTCGTTACTTTTAACCATAGGCGAATTGTTTTACGGAAGGTCACATGCCTACGCCCCCCCCCTGCTTTAAAAAAAATAAAAATGGTTGTTGGTATTCTTTCCAATTTCAAATTTTTCCCCTGAATTACGCCTAAAAAGTTCGCCCACTCCAGAGAAGATGTATCAAGGAAATATTACCAACGTGAAAAGTTGCTAAAACTAATTAAAGCGAACAATTAATAGAAGATCTTTCCTGGAGTTTGAATGAATAAATCAGGACGAAAATCTCACCTTTCTTTCGTTCACCTCTGAGAAAATCTTACGGAAAATGTGGGAGGAAAAATAAATAGAGGGATTCATTTACGAAGATCAGAAACCCACCATGAAATCCACCGGTTCGAAAGTACATACACATTTTTATTAGGATTTTGGGACACTGATGAATTACGCCTAATATTGGGGGGGGGGGGGATCCTTGCAAAATTTAGCGAAGTAAAACATTAAAATAATTCTATGCCGGAAGAAAAACTGGACTAAACGATGAAAAAAAAAAAAAAAATTTAGAAGTGTATCGCCTTCCATAACACAATTCGCCAATGGCTCAAAATCAGAGGCCCTCATGGATGCCCAATCTAGAAGATGGTTGACAGGTTTTCTTTGTTCATAATCGATTCATATATCTATTAAAATCACACAGGTAACTTTTCTGATTGAATTTAAAAATAAAAAGTTTCAACGATCAACTTTTTTTTTTCATTTCTTCCGTAATCGACTTATCACTTGTAGAGTCAAAATAGTTTACGCCAGTTCAGGGCATTTCAGGTGTTCTTAGAGACTTATTTTACGCCACTTTTTTTCCTTCAATTTCAGACATTCAAATCACACGGAAATTGTGAGTGTTACTGTGTTTAACTCAATTATATTCAGCTTTTTTTTTTTTTTTGCAGCACAAAGAGTAAGTTTGTTTGAATTTATCAAAGTATATGTTGAGACAGTTATTAGGTATCAAACTAACTACTAACTTTTTGAGCGCTAAAAATTGCTGAATTCTACACGGAAAAAGTAACATTTGCCCCCCAAAATTGTTGGTTTCCAAGGAAAAGGAAAAGGAAAAAAAAATCATACTATTTTCGCATATTTCCAACAACAGTGACTTTTGCGGAGTTTTGAGCGCACCTGATTGTTTTGAAAACATTTACAAACAAATGAAAAAAATACAATTGATGACTCTAAAACACAAATACTGAACTTATCAATACGATGTATACTCACGGTAGAGTTTCTCGGTTCGTGGGGGGGTCCTGTACCCGAAGGATGCGGCTCAGATTGATGAGAGAAGAAACTTTCTCGACGATGCTGGCACGTGGAGAAATGAATGAATGAAAACCGCGTGCGCTGAGGTAGTGGTCAATGATCACTGCGCATGCGCATCAAACAAGGTGCTAGATAGTTGGGAGACGTTTCTGGCCAAAAACCCGCATGGATAATGGCCAAATGCCAAAGTATCTATGAAACTTCGCAACACTACAGTACACACCCAAAAATAAGAAATCATTTCAAATATTACTGCAACAAAATAAACTTTTTTTCTTCTGCATCAGAAAGTAAGTGTCCAGTTCAGCATTAAAAATTACAAACAGAACCCCCTGCATAACCTTTACTTTTTTTCTTCTTGCAACTGACCAATTTCTTGAGGAAACGAAGGTCTAATAGATTGATAAGTTTTTTAAAAAATGGGGTTGATGATTTTCGCGGTTATGAGATAACTAATATAATAATAGATACAATTCCGAGAACTTTCAAATTAAATTTTCAAGATTATATGAATTAATTGAATCTTATCTTTCAAGTAGAATAGTGTGAAAATATATTTGAGATGACCAGGGAGCCATTCAATGAACAAATGAATGAATAAATAAAACACAAAAATACTTACTTGGTTCTTTTTTATTTTTTTAGATAAAATATTTTTTCCTGATAAAAATGTTCGACGAAAATGGAAAAAATACCAAAAAGTTGATAGCCAAATGAATATTGAAAAGTCCAGATTTGACCATAAGATGGCCAAAATGAAAACCCCGTGGACATCGTTTATTCCGTTATATTTAAAATTGGCAGCAAGGGAGATAATTCTAGATAGTTATTTCCCTTCATCTTTGGAACGGCAGTTATGTTGAGTTTTATCTATCTTAATAAAAGAAGAATCGATCCTTGATAGTAGTAGCTGGAGGAGGTGAATGAGGAGACCAAGTATCAAATCAATCCAACATGATACAACTGAGAGATATTTAGCATTATTTGTTGCAGTGGTAGTAATAGGGGGAGAAGGAAAAGGGAGAATAGGAGGGAGATTAAGATTGTTCACTTGGTGTCAGGACCAAGTTTCCTATCAATCCAACATGATACAGCTGAGAAAATTGATATTTAGCATTACTAGTTGTGATAGTTGTAGCATGGAAAGGGGAAGGAAAGAGATGAGGATCGTTCATTCAAAGGTCTGGACCATGTTTCATATCAATCCAACATGATACAGCTGAGAAAATCAATATATTAGGGACTACTAGACCAACCAAAAAGTGTCTTATAGAGATACATTTGATGCACCTAAAAAGCAAACCATTTTGTTTCTCAATTTCAAATTGCCTTTTTATAAAATTTGGTTGTGTATTTTTTAATTTGCAGATAAAGAAATCACTGGAAAAATTGATCAGAATAGTTGTTCTTTCAATGACATCACACATTCTCTCCTGACCTAATAGCAGCTGGTAAATAAAACCAGTACCCTCTTCCTTTCTTTCTCTGTTATTTAACATAACAAGAACAGGCCAACTGACTGAAAAGAGTCTTATTGAAATGCATTTGGACACTTTTAAAAACAAATTAAGATCCTCTATTCTTTCCACTGGGACTGGATAATTCTAAACAGTTCTTTTCCTTTATCTATGGAATGGCAATAATGCTGCATTATATTCACCTTAGTTGATGCCATATTGCAATGGTTACCTTTCCTGTTTTAAAATAGGTGCTGTATAATAGACACTGATGATGAGATAACCCTAACATTAACCCTAACCCAACCCTAAAAATACTAACCTTAAAAACCCTAACACTAACCCTAAAAATATTCATTGAGTATACAGGGTTGCCTAAGGATGTGCATTGGTCCGACCAGGCATTAAAAGAGGCTAAATTTCAATATGTGGTCATTTTACAACATAATTAAGTGCTTGATTATTAAGATTCAATGTATTCATTCGTTTAGGCACAAAAATGATGAATATTTACATTTATGAGTTTAAACCTTTTTACATCATATAACTAACCAAGAGACAGATGCACAAACTGAGAAGCATGCAACGCACAGTATATCAGGGAGAAAACGGGAGTCTGAGACATCACAGAATCTATTAAAAGACTTAAATGACAATGGGCAGGCCATGTTACAAGAATGGCAGACAGCCGATGGACATCATAACTCACAACATGGATCCCCAGAGATCACATGCGAAACTGAGGCTGACAGAATACGAGATGGAGAGATGAACTTGACAAATTCAGAAAATACTGGCTTTGTGACGCCCATGATAGAGAAATGTGGCAGATCCTGGGGGAGGTCTATGTCCAACGATGGACGTTAAAAGGCTGATGTTGATGATGATGATATTATATAAAGATCAATTTTTCCATTTGTTTTATTGAAGGTTCATCCAAAAAAAAAAAAAATAGATAAATCCGAGTAAAGATTAAAAAAAACACAAACATGCTAACATGTACAATCACGGAAGGTTGGAGAAAAATAAAGATATGAAAGAAAATGAATGTCTGCCTGCCTCAACTCAACAGGCCTCACTCACCATTGAAGGGCCTGCAACAGACATGGAAATCCCTCCCAAATCTTTGTTCACAAAGCCAAGCCATGATGGAATTTGCTTCAACAAACAATATGTGTGTGTTTGTATGTGTGCATGTGAGTATGTGTGTATGTGATTGCGTACTGTAGATTTCAGTTGATTAAATCACTAGTTGATCAGAGCATTTGCTTTTTTTTTAGCTGAATCTTGAAAACCTGAAACAAATCCCGGGGTGGATCCAGGATTTTGAGCAGATTGTGGTGGTGGGGTGGGGGTGGGGTTGAAGGAAAAATTTCTTTTAGTGGATAAATAGTTGAAAAAGAAAAAAGAAATTCCAAACGTCGAAAACAAGAACGTTAAACGTGATCAGGTATTTTTCCCTTCCATTTGAGTCGTAGTTTTTTTAGCACTAGAATTGATAAAAGAGTAAAGTAAAAAGATTAATCAAAGAAACTCGGAACCAATAGATAAATCTTTTCATAAAGAATAGAATAGAAGACATTTTACTTATGTCATGAAAAACAAAAAGATGAATTTTTGTTTTTGAAAATAATTTATGATTACTTGAGATTATTAAAGGTATCACCATAGCTCCAGAAATGGCCTGCCAGACCAACCAGTTAAGTGGGCTACAGATTCTTCCATCTTTGAGTGTCTGTGTATGTGTGTATGTCTCTGGGCACTCCTCTTATCTCTATGTTCATTTCGGGACCAACAATGCCTAAAATTTGCGTTGGTATTTTTTAGATAATTTTAGATAAAAGATCTGTTTTCTTAGATAGAATTAGATAAAAGATCTATTTCTTTAAAGATAATTTTAGATAGATCTATTTTTTAGATAATTTTTGATAAAAAATCCATTTTTTCTGATAGAATCAGATAAAAGATCTATTTTTAATGATGATTTCAGATTGAAGATCTATTTTTTCACGATAATTTTAGATCTTTATTTCTGGTCCATGAGCGAGTTATGGCATTTTATTTATGTGAAGTACGAATCTCTATTTATACATCTAATAGATTTTTTAATTCTGCTTTATCTGAGAAAGAAGCTGGGGGGGGGATCCAGCCCCCACTCTCCTCCCTGGAACCATGCCTGAATTTAAGTACAATTTGTAATTATTTCCTTTGTTTATTTGGGCTAGATTGACATTAAACTGAGAAA
The DNA here is from genome assembly GCA_963457665.1 of Thysanoteuthis rhombus. Taxonomy (NCBI): domain Eukaryota; kingdom Metazoa; phylum Mollusca; class Cephalopoda; order Oegopsida; family Thysanoteuthidae; genus Thysanoteuthis; species Thysanoteuthis major. The sequence continues at coordinate 2,160,981 of OY735242.1, forward strand.
TCTGATATACCCAATGGTGGTGGTAAAGGCATTTTGGAATTATAATGTAATAAAATCCATGAAGAACAGGTTAGTCACTCCATAGAAACCGTCACATGACGAATGTCTATTGGCAGTATGCTGTGTTGGGGATAATCAATCAAAAAAATTGGAAAAAAAGTGATCGATTTAGCTTACATTGCAAACTGAACCCTCAAATAAAAACCTATTTGGGGGAGGGAGTTAGAAAAAAAACCTGAAACATTTTTTTCTAGACATAATGAGGAGTAAATGTTGAAAATTTCAGCCCTCTAGCTTCATTGTTGTGGCCTTGTATGGGTGATACATACATAGCCTGTCAGCTGGACCAACTTGAAAACTGAAGAAACCTATGTGGACAGTTTTTGTTGATAGTTTCTAATTTGCAATTATCAATCACAGCCCACAGCATCAATAGGAAAACTAGAAATCACTCAGGGACATAGTCGTCCACAAGCGGTGGGGGGGGGTGCACATACGCCTCCTCAGTCAAGCCTCTCACCAAGAGTGAGAGGCTTTGATTGCTGGAAGCTTAAAGTCAATAAAGGATAATGGTACAGTACAATTGTTTTATGTAACCCCAACTTAATGTTTCTATATGAAAGGATGACATTATTCACTGGTAATAGGGTTGCCACTAAGATATACTCCTAAAATTCCCTTTTGCAATGAAACTCCCCTCCCTTCCCAAAATACAACAATATCTTGCATAATGTGGTCAGTACGTTTGGCGTTTACGGTTGACTTTGTGACAGATGAGGATGAAAAAACTTCTTCCATCAAAGACTACGATTGAAAACTATACACTTTTTTTAGCTTAAGATCAGCAGCAGTTGTCAAAGTTGATGGGGTTAGCTTGAGATCAGCAGCAGCTGTTGTAGTTGACAATGTATATATATGAATAAATATTATATTAAAACAGAAGCCAGTTTTGATTTGCTTGGACCAGTAGATTATAAATTCAATTCATTTTGAGATATATTTCTATTTGTTTTTTCAAAGCCCAATTGTGGAAATGTAGGTATTTTGGGGGTGTTATGTGTTAAAAACTATGGGGAAAAGCCTGGCTGCTTCAGGGTCAAACTCCTCTCCAACTTTAATTCTGACTGAAGATAATCACTGCAACGTTTGTAGTGTATATATGATAAATTAAAAAAATTTAGATATATTCGTACCTCACATTGGTGAATCACCATAGCCAGCCTGTGTACAATAACTAATCATCTAAAAAAATATTTTAGATTATCGAAAAAAAAACCCAAGATTTGGCCCAAAATGACCATAGAGACCAAAAAAAAAACATCTTTTGAAAAATTTTTTAAAATTTTTAGATGTTGTTTAGTGGTATATTTATGCAAATCTTCAGGGTTATGGCCCCCAAAATGTGACCACACACACACACACACACACACACACATACGCACATAAATAGTCACCGTAAAGTAGAAAAAATTTTAGTATCATTTGAAATAGATTTTTACAACCGCTGGCAACACCATTTGAGTGACATCAAAGAAGATCCTGGTCTCTCTTCACAGTGTCAAAGTCCATGGTGTTACATTCCTCCAAGAATGATACTTGGGATACTTTGTGAAATTCGTGATGACTGTTTCGCTGACCGTGTCAGTTGGTGATTTCTAATGGTAGCAAAACACTAAAAAAAACATTAGAATATCCATATCTTGCATAAATGAATGACTGAAGCCCATGTGTGTACCAGATCCAATTATCTAAAAAGTTGACAAAAATTATCTTAAAGAATAGATTTTTCATCTAAAATCATCATTTAAAAAAATAATACCAGCACAAGACTTTGACATTGTTGGTTGGTACAAAATGATCATAGAGTCTCTGAAAAGCACTTTTTTGAAAATAAATGGTGCTTAGTTGTGTATTCATACAAGTTTTCAAAGTTGTAGCCACAAAAATGTTACCAGGAGTGCCTCAAGACACACTCTCAGACCAGCAAAGAGAGAAGAATCTGTAGCCCATTTGGTTAGTTGGTCGGGTAGGCCATTTGTGGGACTACAATGATTTAATACCAGGAAGATGATGGATATAAAACCCTCAAATATGAATGAGTGACTAACTAGGACTCAATGGAACTTCAAGTTGAATTATAATGTTATTTGATGAAATAAGTTAATGAAGGCAATCTATAATCTTCACTTGATACCAAACTGATTTTTTTCATATGCAATGATGTTAGAGGCATATGTCAGCCACATGGGACTATGGATCCGCACCCCGAAAGTCTTGCTTTCGGTCTCTCTAGAGTGTAGGTCTGGGCGAGATTGTATGGAAGAAAGATGGTCGTCCATGCAACAAGCCTCCCCTCTCCATGCACTGATATTGTCCTAGGGAAGGGCAAGGGCTGATGCAGCTTAGCACCAGCGTCATCACAAGAGTTGCGAAGAAAAGGCTGTAAACAAGGTTGGACTGCCTTAGGGACTTCATTCCTTGCATTGAATCCAGAGTTGTCATTCCCATAGACTGGTTGCCTCCCAAGGCGAGAGAACCGAGTCTGGTTCTTTATATTACCCATAGCTGAGAGGGGAATAAGAGATGGATTCCTTCTCTGCTCAAGCGCATTAGTGTGATGCGAATGTAAATAGTACCTGCCAGAGTTTGATCTTGATTCGCTGATTCCACAGCAGATACAAGGGCGGGTTTCACAATAAAGTCTTCAAGCATCGAAGGGTCACCTGGGGCATTTGTCATAGAAACATAGCTAGCAAATTATAACAAGTAAGTAACTGATTTCAATTCAGATGGGTTGATTCACAATTATGGCCTTGTGCCAGACAAAGCAAAGCTTAAAAAAAGCAAGTCTGGTTAGTCACTAGGTAGAAACTGTCACGAGATTACCTTTTTTGACTGGTAGCATGCTGTGTTGGGGGTGACCAGTTGAAAAATTGGAAAAAAGGTTGATCAGTGAATAATTAATTCTCTTGCCTTTTGTTGGTCAGTGATCAGAAAAAAGTCTGAATTTTCAAAAAACAAGCACGCTGGACAAAAAATGAGGGACCAATTTAACAGGAACTTATACTGTAAATTGAACCCCCATAATTAGAAAACTTGTTTGCCGGAGGAATTTTGAAAAACAAAAACAGAATTAATGCTTAAATTTTTAGTCCTCTAGATCCATTGGTACGTCCTGTACGTGTATTTTGACTATGTTAACAGTGTTAATCGACAGTTCGTAATATTTGAAGGGAATCTTCGTAAATGAATGAATACTACTCCATATTGTGTCACCTCAATGATGGTTATAATTTTACACCTCGACTGACGGCTGCAATTGATACTATAAGTGTGACAGACATGGTTGGAAGGGATAAGGGAGAGAAGAATATTAGGTAGTTTAATGAAAAGGTTTGAAGGGAGGGAAGCAAAGGAAAATCTGATACATTAGTAAGAGGGTAGGAAGAGAAAGGGGAGAATATGTTAGGAAGTTTCATAAGAGGGGAGAAATGGCAAGGGAGAAAAGTGAGTGTGGTAGTTTAATAAGAGGGTAGGGTGGGAAAGAGAGGTTAAAGTTAGATTAATAAGAGTATAGAAGGGAGAGGGAAGAAAATAAAATTAGGGTGTTTAATAAGAGAGCAGGAAGAGGAAAGAAAATAAAAGTAGTTCAGTAAGAGGGTAGGTAGGGAAAGAGGAGAAAAGAAAGTTAGGTATTTTAATGAGGGTAAGAAGAGAGAGGGCTGATTGCTATTGATATCATAAATGTAACAGACAAGGTAGGAAGGGATCGTGGAGAAAATGGAGTTAAGTAGTTCAGTAAGAGATTTCGAAGGGAGAGGGGAGAAACAAAGTTAGGTTGTTTAATAAGGGGTTAGAGAGAAATAGCGCCTGAAGGCTGCTACTGATACTATAAATGTGACAGACACAACACTTATTTAAAACCATCAACCAAATCTGCCAACATAGGTTTTTTTCAGTTTTTAAGTTGGTCAGGCTGGCTGGCTATGTGTTTATAGCATGTGCAGGCTGTACCAAGGGAGCTAGAGGGCTGAAAATTTTCGTATTTACTCCTTTGAAAATCACCCCCCCCCAAATCAAGTGTTTGCTAAATTGGACACTTTTGTCTCTAGCAATATTCATGCTTGTTTGTTGGAAATTCATACTTTTTTGTGATCGTGGTCCTTCAAAATTGATCACCCCCAATGTGGCATGCTACCAAAAGATGTTGGTCACATGATGGTATCTATTGAGTGACTAACCACACCTGTTATATAAATGATTTTCATGTATTTATTTTGAGCCACAGACCGATGCTTAGTGTTGCAGTCCATTGATATTTTGCTAGTAGTGAGTTTGATCGTCACTGTGTGCTCCACAAATAGTTGCCAGCCGCCAGATAAAGTTAATAGTCTTCATTTCAGCTCATTCAAAGCTACTCCATGGTCATATCTTCCCATAAAGAAGCAGATCCTGGATTTTGAGCGGGAGGGTTCAAATGGAAAAAAAAAAAAAAATTCTACAAATAAATACCAGAATATTATGCAGATACAAGTTGATCCGAATTTCAATAGAAAAAAAAACTTTTATTTGAAAATGACTTGATTTACACAGACGGTCAGAGGCGGAGAATTGTTTATTTACCTTCTGCTATCTTAAAAAAACATCCTGATTAATTGTTCGACATTTAATTTTTTTTCACAGTTGTAGTTTGCATGAGCGGATCTGGATCCCTTCGACCATTGTCCCCTCCAGGGTAGTGATTCCTAAATTGGGCATTACAACCCCCCCCCCCGTTAGGGTGCTGGAAGACTCAAGAACGCGCTGAAAGGCACAGGGGTTTATGGAGGCGTTGGGAGTCAAAGTGGCTGTAGGGGACGTTGGAAATGAATGTGATGGTAGTGGTGGCGGGGGCCTTGCAAAAAAGGGAATGGTGAGGGGGCAAAGATAAAGAATACAAATTTTATTTTCACAGTATTATTTTTGACTGACTTTTTACGGGGGCGGGGGGAGCATTCAAAAAATGTATGCTCTAGAAGGTGAGGGGTGATCCTAAAAAGTTTAGGTAACACAGCTCTAAGGTAAGAGCACGTGTGTTCGCGCACACGCATCTGATAACCAGTGCACGAAGGGAATTAATGTGCGCACAAAAAAATTTCAAATTCTGTAGATAGTTTACAGCGTTCTCATGGGGAAAATATTGATTCACTAAGTTGGATTCAAAAGTGCGCACATACTTCTGTTTGATGAGAATACGATTTGCACAACAACATCATCTTTGCGCACACTGACACCTAAAAATCAGGGAGAACATAATGCCCCCCCCCCACCTTCTGGTTTTATAACCGTCTACTATCTGTGAAAAAAAAAATGATTGAATTGTTGATCTTCAATTTTTTTTTTCAGTTGGGGATCCGACCGTACTTGAGTAGTGGACAGGGGTTCAGACCCCCACCCACTTAGTGATCAATCCCCCCCCCCCTGCCTGCTCATCCGCTTTTTTTTTTAATTGAAATTTTTTTTTATTTTTTATTACTGGGGTAATGAGATCGCGTCACGTGACACACAGGGTTTTTCTGTCCTCCTTTAAGAGAAGAGCTCAGCAACTAAAATGGCGAGTCGAAGCCATGTGGATGTTAATGAAAGACGACTGCGAACAATTTACGGTAAGTAAGGCGAAAAGAAAGAAAAATCCACGAAATAAATAGGGTAAGGAATCAGATGAGCGAAATAGAAAATTATCAACCGTCAGGGAAATCTACCCTGTTATGGGTCTAACCCCGGGGAATACCTGAAGAAATCCCGATACTTTGAAAAATTGAGAAAGAAAAAAATGAAGAAAGAAACATATTTTCTTCCATCTCGTTTTTTTTTTTAAATTCTTTTAAATTTTCTTCATTGAACAGTTTTTAATTTTTTTTTTTCATACATCAACCCCGAAGCCTGTTTAATTTACTTATTTATTTATTTATCTTTCAACCTTCAGCCGTCAATTTTGTGTCCGATTTTCGTCTATTTCCCAGAATTTAACTTTCTTTTAATTACCTGGATAAATTTTTAAAAAATGAGTGCTATTGCTTCTAATTTCACCTGTTCCCTACAAAAATGTTTGATATGAAAAAATCTAGCATTTATTTCTATTCATCGTGAAAGAGGAGTTTATTAAAAACAAGATATATACCCTTTAATGCCTCTTTTTTTCAAACAAACATTTATTTTCCACGAGAAATCGACGATTGTCTTCTAGTTTTTTCACATAGAAAAATAAAAAATTCGTGTTTTTTCTTCTCCTCATTCATAAAAAAATTGAATTCGAACCTAAAATTTTCAATGAAAACACAAAAATTATCTTTAAATCTTAGTTTTATCTTTTTATTGTCGGATTATTACACAATGTTTCTAAGGTTTACAGGAGATAAACTATTTTTTCTCTTTGGATATATATATACATATATAACTCCGTTTTCGTAATCAAAATCGTTTTCTTGTTTTTCTTTTTTCCATTTCAACCTTAATTTCAAAACTATATTCAGCTTTTTTTTTTTCATTTCAAGTTCGTCTTTGAATCAAAATTTCAACTTTCTTACTTATGTTGCCTTTAGAAATCCATTTCATGCTTCTTGATACAATTAGAATCCCTGACATGCCTCGAATTAGGATTTGTAATAATATAACAGTAGTTTGTAGTCAGTCACTAAAACATCAGAATTTCTTAAAAATCCCATGTTTTTAGATAAATTATCTATTATCTTGGATAGAAAATACGTTATTAGGGCAATTTTGGATGTTATTTACTGAAATATATATACATATATGTGTCTATATATTAGAAAAATAAATAAGATATACCTAGTGAATGTTTCTCTGTACTTATAAAAGCCTTTAATTTTTCTAGTTTCATATATTTTTTTATCTCTAATATGTATTTCGCTGTCACTGTTTATACTTAAAAAAAAAATGTAAATCGTATACGGGGATTCCCATAGAGGCATTTTTATTTAATGATAATAATAGTTATCAAAATGAATATTCTTTTCTAAATTCTTATTCAATTCAACAAAACAAGGCAGTTCATGTTTGGGGAAGAAAAGGGATCTTCTATGCTTTATTTAGTGAATAAATCTTGTTTTAAATAAAATAAAGGGTTCAGTAAATTTGATCGCTCCCTTTTCTAGGTAAAAATACCCCTACGGACTACCGAAGTTTCAAGTAACAGTCCTTTTTAATTGGATTTGATTTTTTTTGTAAAGGAACCATCTTACCTTCTTTATATATATATATATATATATATATATATATATATATATATATATATATATATATATACCTGTAGACTTGAAAGATTTTTTTTTGAGAAAGTGAATTGTACATAGTAATGTAATTTCAAATTTGTAAGAAAAACTAACAAACCAGCCTCACTAAGTTATCTTTAAACTTTGAGATCTATACGTATTTTTAATATAGAAGAAATACCTAACCACTTCAGACTTTCTAACATTTTGAGGGTGTAATTAACACTTGTCCCGATTGTAAATTATATTTGTTTCACACCTCTCTCGCTCTGTGTTAAAACAGGGCACAAATGAAAAGAAATAAGAGAATTAATGAGAGAAAAACAAGTAATTATTGTTGCTGCTTTTTGAATGAATCTAAATCCAATTATTGAATCGTTTTTATATATTGGTCGTTTTTAACATCGAGTGGGCGAAGGTGTGAAATATCGGGACCACCTTCCCTACCTTGTGCCAAAAATAAAGACGTAAGTCGAAGTATCATTTGAAAGCAATCAATTTGCAGACCCTACCCCCTCAAACAAAACACATGGTTTGAAGGGAGACTGTTTGGTCATGTGACTCGCTTCTATTTTTTTTTTCTTATGTGAGATATGGTAAAAAATATAATAAACAAGCAGGTCTGGTTAGTCACTAAATAGAAACCATCGTGTGACAGTCTTTTTGAAGCGTGCTGTGATGAAAGTGAAGGTGTTCAATTTGAAAAAATGGGGGGGGAAAAAAGGAGGAGCCTAATGTATAAGTTACTTTTCTCGTCTTCTGTTGGACAGTGATCACCAAAAAAGTCTAAATTTTCAAGAAAAAAAGCGTTAATGCTGCTGGATGTAAAGTGAGGGATCAATGTAGCATAAACTTTCATTGTAGATTGAACCCCCCAACTAAAAACCTAAATAAGGGGGAATTAGTGAAAAAAAAATTTCTTGACCTGGCAAGAAGTGAATGTTTAAATTTTCAGCCTTCTTCCTCCATTGGTGCAACCTGTGCACGTGAATCATACATAGCCAGCCAGACCAACTTAAAAACTGGAGAAACCTTAATTGTTCTGAAGCACTTGTGTAGTTAATGCAGTTCATTTTGATTCTTCATTCATTTCTAGTCACTCCTAGCTAGGCAAGTTAGAGGTGGGGGCTTTGGTTTGAGCATAGTGTAGAGATCGGTGTCCTCCTTTGAGTACTAACTGCATTACTGCAGGAGGCTCACTACATGATCACCCCTTCCAGTTGGTCACCCATCTAGATAATGACCATGCTTGACGTTGCTTAACTTTGGTGACCATATGAGGACCTGTGTGTCCAAATGTGTTTTGGCTGTAACATATTTGACTGATCTACATGAATGAAATGGTAGTTGTAGAATATGTGGAGCCAGTGCAGACACGAATTTTGGCTTCAAGTTTCACTTCTAACTGTGAGTAGAGGTGCTTAATTGCCTGGAGGGCAGGGGAATCTGTCACAAATTGATGAACTGAGAGGGGTGGTAGAGAACTATGGCAAGCAACACAAATTAGTCGGGTGGGTAGAGGAAAGTCGTTTGAAGATTTGTGGTAAGGATGGGATGGGCACGTGGGAAGTAAAAATGTACAGTATTGACAGGAAAGAGAGAAATCCTTTCGTTGATTAGTTTAACCAAGTTTTCCCCCTTACATTGTTCGACAGTAGTCTTTTGATGGGAAAATTTTGACAATTCTCTTTCATGCCCACCCCCTCTCTCCTCTCCCCACTATGAGGGAGAGAGTAGTGATTGGTTTTGGAAAATTAATCAGTTGGGTGGGTAAGATTTTCTCCAAAATCAATAAGCAAGGGGGGAAGTTTGGGGTGGCAATTGGGTACTTAGGAGTAGATAGTCAGTGTGATATACTGAGTACTTGTCCTTTATGACATTGATCAGGGCAATAGCAGATACTTGGTGGCGCCCATCTCCTCTCCAAGTAACATGTGACCTGTAGTACTGGGATTACGTGGTACCAGCAGCAAAGAGTATACTCTGACCCTTGGTAGATGTATATCTGAATTACTTTTAAGCCAATAGTTTTGTAGTTACCAAAAATAATGAATTTATTCTTTTCCCACTGAAAACAATGTTTTCAAAATATCTACAGCTAAAAACTTGTAAGTGGATATTCAAGCCTGAAAGTTGGACCATAGATGCACAAGTTCACTCTCTTGAACTCTCAGATATCTATAGCGGCGGGTGGGGGGGGGACTTAGTGGGTGTTTTGTAGTATGTTAGTCACTGGAGATACCTGTGCATCTAAAGACATGTCAATGATCTGAGTGAAATTGATAAGTTTTATTCATAGTGGCTACTAGACCTTATCGTTCAAAACAGTTGCAGATTTTGAAAAAAAAAAACTGATTTTGTTTTTAGTTTGCATATTGCAGCAAAAAATTTTTTCTGAATTTTAATCGAACTGGTTACAGTAATTTTAAAGAAATTCACAGTTTTGGGTCATGGTTTTATGAATTTTTTTTTTTTTTTTTTTTTCTCTTGATTTTTCTCAAGACAATCGAGTATGTCAAATAGCTTGGGGGCGGGGGAGAATTTCCCTGCCTTGCACAGTTCTCTGTTACTCTGGAGTAAGATGTACCTGTTAGCCTCCTGAAGTTTCAAGGAGTAACAGCTCGATTGCAGTCAGACGGGAGATACCTTTACATAGTCAATCTGTTGGTGTTACTTTCAGTGATTGTACTGGTGGGTGGGGACGGAACCCCAAAACTGGTGGCCAGCCCTACACTATGAAGTGGCTGGGTGACTCTGAACATTTATTTGAAGTCTCTGGACCAGGCCCGCTGACACAGCCAGATACCCACCCTTTGTAGATTTCGCAAGGAATTAAAACTGGGCCTACCAGTCGGTCAGACATAAGTTAATGTCTTTTAAGAAAAATATCCTTTGTTGTCCTCTGTTTGACTATATTCACCAAATGTCCGTCCGTCCGTCGTTGCATGACTCGGGATGACTAGAGCTATGGCTTCTAAATTTTCTATGGTTACCAGTAGAAGCCTGAAGCAGGTTTTTAGCATTTTTTAATTTTTTTTAATTCCCAAACTTTTCAAGTTTTTTTGTGAGGAGTTCGATCTAAAATGTAAGTATAATTTTCAACTGTGCTTTGATGTCTGTCACAACCTAGCAACTCACTTGCTACCTGGCCACGACAAATAGCTATGGCATGGTAAAGTAAAAAAGTAACTTATTCTTCTCGTCTATTAAACGCGAGCCACAACCTTTCATTTACAAAAGCTTACATTTTTTTAGTATGTCTTTTATTCTCTAAAACAACAAACTCTGATCATTGCTGTCTTCCCCTTGAACATTAGCACGTCCCAGTCTAAGTTGGTATGCATACTTAATGGATGTAGAGGAATGTTTAAGAAAAAAAAAAAAAATTTCTAGAGTGGTAGTTCTATTTACAATGAAACTTTAATGCTAAACTGAACCCTAACTTTCTGTCCAATATAAATACTAGCCAGAAATTGCTCAATACTGCAGGTTCCAGCTAGTTCTCCATAGATTGAAGTCAGATGTCTTGACGCCACCATTCTCAAACTGTAATTAATGTAGCTCCTTGATTGTGCAAGGGTATTAGAATTCCATCTTTGATAAATGAAAATTCGACCGTGAGAAAATGGCCAAATCAACATAGAATTGATCAAACATGTTGGCCATTTCTACCATATTATGTCTTTTTTCTTTTATTCAGCACTTTTTGCCTGTCAAATTAGCGTGAAAATATTGTTGGCAACACTTACTCTTGGCAGTTGTTTCTGCTAAATACCCATGATCGTGTTTACTCAACCATATGAAATAAACATTTAGCTGAAAATCTCACTGTTTCTTCTACCCTTATCAATTTTAATGCCGTGTCCTTGCTGTGGAAAAAGCCAAATTATCAGTGGCTAAGTACTCTTCTTGGGAGCCCCTTAAACTTGAACAGGATAAAATATTAGGGGTCAGTTCATGGGTGTCTGCTGCCACTTTCCCAGATTGGGACAATAGGATTCATTCAGGATATCTCTTAGAAGCCACCCTGTTACCAGCAAAAGATTTTACCGGGGGGTGGGGCAAAAGGATATATTTGGTGTATATCTTAGTGGCAACCCTATTACCAGTGAATATTATTAATTATAATAATAAAACAGAATTTGAAATGGGAACATTAGGGTTACATAAAATAATTGTGCAGCACCATTATCCTTTATTGACTAGTAGGTTCCAAGTTTCAAACTTCTACACCATAAGGAGAGCAGGCCTGATCCAGGGAAGGGGGGTGATGCTCCCCTTCCCCTGGTGGACTCCCATGGGTCAGTCTCAGATGAGTAAAACTCTGACAGTCCCCAAGTGTTCAGAGTCTCTGGGGACCTGTTTGACACCTACCCTGCCACTCGATCTGATGGGGACTAGAGCCCCCAGTTTCTATATTCCAAAACAGTGAGTGGAGGAGTTTTTTTTTGCAGTGTGATCCCGAAAAAGTAATGCTGACAGATTGGCTGGGTGATGATGTCTGTGACCTGGTGAGTTCTGTGTTGAAACCTCCTCTCAGAGGGAAGCCAACAAATGCTACACCTTGTCCAAGGGTGACCTGGCACTGTGCAAGGTGAGAGCAATCAACTCCCTGATATATGCCTTATCTGATAATCTCCAAGAGGCTTTGAACTGAATCCTGGAATCAAAGATTTACAATAAAATAATAGAAAAAAAAATCAAACAAAAGTAGCCAAACCCCATTGTTACTGAGATAAGGGATTGAAGATGGCTGGAGAGTGGACTGACTAAAATGTTGTGATCAAATACAGATTTGGTAACTTGCTCAAATGATTCATGGAATAAGATTTATTGGATGCTTGGATTACTGAGGGTCTTTTTTGATGATCCCTCCATGAAAATGAAAACCCTAAGCTACAACCCGTGGGAGACTAACAAAATAAACTCATCTTTTCCTACTAGTTACAAAATTTTGCTCAGGTGGTGACTTGAGAAAAACTCTCAGGGTTATATTGCTAATTTTTTCTTATTTAAAACTTTTGATGGCATTAGACTCTTCTCGAATAATCTTAGACCCTTACTCAAAAGATATCTGTACCTAGCATGTATGAATTACCATAGTTCTCACATGAACCAGAAATAGATATTTTCTATATAATTGTCTAAAAAATACCAGTGCAAGATTTGGCCATTGCTGGTCCAAAATGACCATAGAGACCCCCAAAAACCCTCTTTTAAAAAACAAATGAAATGTTTATAGTTGATGCTCTGTGCATGCAAATTTTCAAGATCTTAATCCCAAAATATGACCAGCAGCGTCTGGTGACACAGACAAGCCAGGGGAGGGGAATCTTTAGCCTACTGAGCTAGTTGGTTGGGCGATTTGTGAGTGCTTTGGTGATTCGATATACAAGACTGACCGTTCACAAGAAAGGTGGAAATGTTCTGATTCTCCAAGATCAAATTAATCAAACTTAAACCGCAAATTAAGTTTCTAGTTTGTGAGAAAAAGAAAATGTATCTTGATCTTGTGTATTTTTTCATTTATAGGCTTCTGTATTTCAGAATTAATGACATCGGCTTCTAGTGGAGAATAATGAAAAAAACCCCAGAACCTTTCTCATTATGCAGGACATTAATTAACACATCCATTGTAGTATAAACCTTTATTCAATTAACTCGCATATTGATTCCTACACAAAAATATTTCAATTTTGAACCTCCATTGTTCTGCAATTAAGTAAACGAGAATTCCTAAACTTGAGAAAAGATTTACTTCTTGGGGGCACAGCCAGTCCTAAGGTCCCAGGCACCCCAGGAAAGTTGCAATTGGGTGTCCTTCAAATAATGATGTATTAAAAAAAAAAAAAAAAATCTGACTTCACGTCAATGAAATCTTATTCTGATCGTGAATCAGAACTGTTGAAACTGGTTTCTTCAGTTTTTGAGTCAATCCGGCTGGCTAGGTATGTATCGTACAGGAAGCAACAATGGAGCTATTTAAATATTTACTCCTTATGTCATCAAGAAATGATTTAATCCCCCCCTCACTTTTTAATGGGGTGGGAGTCAGTTTATAATGTAAGTTTATGCTGGATTGGTCTCTAGTTTGTGCCCATGTTTATTTTTTTTTTGAATTTTAGTGATTACTATCTAACAAAAGGTGAGAAGAGTAACTTCTCCATTGATCACCTCTTCTTCAAATATTTTACTTGATCAGCCCCAATATGACATACTGCCAAAAGATGGTGATCGCAATACAGTTTCTATCGGGTGACTACCCAAAGCTTTTTTAATCTGTTTAATTCATTCGTTTTTCCATTTGTATTTAGAAAGTCCTATTATCTCTGACACATGACAATCGCCCCCCCCCCCCCTGCACTTGGTGCCCTGGGCCCTCCCATGTGGTTGGTGCCTAGGGCTGGCCCGGCTTGTAGGTACATTTTTCAAAAATTTTAGGGTACATGGAAAAATAAGTTTATGATTTTCCACTTACTATGGAAAAGGAGGAGTGGAGTGGTGTGAAGGGTACTGTCACGGAAAACCAAATTAGCCAATTGATTTTGAGTTCCGGTCAAGGCTGCTTGTATTCACTTAGCTCTAAAGCCCTTGTGAAAATTAGTGAAGGTCTACTGTAAAAACCCTTGCGTGCATTTATGGGTCATCCAGTCAGGAACACAAACCTGCTATTACAAGCTTAAATCAAAGTTCACTTTCAATGGCTTGAGAGATCAGCTTGTTAACTCTAGTACCATTGTGAGTTGTCTCCATAGTTTCAATCAACTTCCAGTGTACTTGGCAAGGACTGAACTCTCTCTCTCAACAAGAAACCACTCGTAGAATTCATACCTCTGCTAAGCCTATTGTCACTAAAAACTGAACGATTGGTTTGCAGATCCCTGGCTATGCTGTGACAAAAGCTTGTAATAATCATTCATCATAAAAGCTTCATGATGATGTCATTACTGTGTTATTACATCTGAAAAGCCCCCCCCCCAAAAAAATTTGCCCTATCTCGCAGTCTTAACAAAATAGGAAAAAAAATTCCTAGATTCACTTGAAAATTCAATCAATTATTCTTAAGCATGTGGCCCACCCTTTTAGAAAGTGTCATTGAAATTCATTGAGAACATTAGGGGGATATTGTGCAGACACTTAGACAAACAGATGAACTTGTGTCAATACATAACCTCTGACCATGGAGCACTATTCTTGCCTGATAACAGATTTTTTTTCTGTTGATTGTATAGCTGGCACCTTGTTTTAAAAAAATGGTCAGTAGCCGGAGAAATTTGGGTATTGGGAAAAAAAAAAAAAAAAAAATGGGTCAGTAGTCAGTCAAAAAACAGGTCAAACTATTTAGTTTTATAGCAAAAAAAAAAAAGCCTTACTGAAAACTAAAATTGAAGTCTCGCTTATAATGTGGAAGTATGAATGGGAGGGGGAACAAGATGAGATTTTATAGAAAAAAAAAATGGAATGACACTCGAAATTTCTTGGATTGAAAACAATCTTGATTTTTACTTTTTTGTTTCTGGAACCCAGTTTCGAAGTAGTTTATACTTTGTTTATTTAAAAAAAACAAACAAGTATCAGGTCAGTTAATAACAGGATACCTGCTAAGGTAGACTCTTTGTGGAGCATAGGGCTGCATTAACAGCTTTTATTAGCCTGTAGGTTTTCACAGGGTGGAGTTTTTTGCCACATGCCCAAGATTGACTACCTTACAAGGGCTCCAACCACTCTGCTATTTAGCCATAAGTAGGGGAAGAAGTACTTTCATACCCTGCCACCGTGGGTATTAATGAAAGGTTAATATACACAGCCTCAGACGAAACTCTTGCTTAGTTTGCCGATTCCGTTTCCCTGCTGGTAACAGTTATGCCACCTTGTACCTTCACTGTCCCTAGTACTTAATTTAAATTGTTTAAAGTTAATTTGTTTAGTGTTCTCTTTTTGTTCATAGCTTGTTATTAAGACCGTTCGGCTACTATTAGAAGCTGTTAGTTGTCACCTAACGGGGGTGTGTGGGGTTTTTTTTTTTTTTTTGCTCCTCAGTTTTTAAGTTGGTTTGGCTGGCTGGCTATTTACTCTTTACGACGTCTAGAAATTTTTTTTTTACTCAAAGAATTCATCTCCTAAGAAAGGTTTCCAAGTTGGTCTGGCTGGTTACATATATATCACATACGCAGGCCACACTAATGGAGCTAGATGACTGAAAATTTTAACATTGGTCTTTGTTCAGTCTAGAACCCCCCCCAGGTTTTTAGTGGGGGGGCTGCGATTTGCAATCCAAGTTTATGCTAAATTAGTCTCTTAGTTTGTATCCAGCAACTTTCAGGCTTCTCTTTTGAAAATTCAGACTTTATTAGTGATCACAGCCCAACAAGAGGTGAAAGAAGTGACTTATTCATTGATCACGCCATATTCATTTTGAGATCATGTTTTTAAAAAATTCAAACTCTCTTAGTGATCACGACCTAGCAAAGGGCAAGTAATTCATTCATTGCACATTTTATAAATTTTTTTTATTGATGACCCCCAACACGGCATACTGCCATTAGACATAGGTCACATAACAGTTTCTATTGAGTGATCGACCAGATTTTTTTTATTTTTTTATTTTTCTTCTTTCTTTGATGGTGGTTATTCAGTGCCTGTTGGTATGAATGGTGATGAGTTGGCAATCATTTAGGTTGACCAGTGTAATTTCTAGATAAGCAGGTGTCGGCAGTTGATTTCCTTCACTTGACGGAGGCCTTTGTATCTAATTTACTGTCTCCGTATCAAATCACCGTAGCCCCATGAACAGCCGGCTAACCAGCTAACAGGGCTACTGATTCCTCTCTCTTTGAGTGTCTGTCTCCAGGCACTCCTGGTCAACTAGCACGGAAATAATTTTTGAGTTTCAGTGAATTTTTTATTTGCTTATACCTTGGTATCGTACTCGTCAAAATGTAATTACATGTCTTTTTCACATCTTGATTTTTTGGGATGGAAACCCTTTCCTTCCCTGGTGAAGTAGTGATTGATTTTGATTATCTGTGGTTCGATTATAATGTGGTTGTCTTTCTTGGACCCCAATATCTGCATAATGAAGATGTACATGAGTTTGAGGGTTTGATTTGGACTGGCGCTTGTTACAGAGTTCCTATGGCTCAGTAGTAAGAGCAGTTGCACGTTGAGTGAGCCACCCTCTGACATATAGGGTTCAATTCTCACGGGGAACTTACTCTTTATTGATTTTTTTTTTTTTTTTTTTTTTTTTTTTTTTCTCTCACTACTGAAGGGAAACCAGCCTGAGTTTAGTTGTGATAAGAAGCAACAAGAATTAAGAAGGTAGATGGTACCCATAATTGATAATGATCAAGTATAACACGATGCCATCTTTAATTTTCCCTCACGTATGGCCTTTTGCCAAACTTCCGAGACAAATATATGAATAGAATTTAGTTAAGGCATCTTAAATGGTAAAGTAATTAAGGGGAGAATATTCAATTAACGACTCTTTTCTTGTGGTATGTGCCTGTAATTAGTCCATGGTTTATATAACTAGTGCTGGGACAGATTGCAGGGTGAATCAGACTTATGCCTTTTCCAAGAGTATTAGTGCAAAAGTGATATAAAAAAAAAAAAAAAATTTCAACTTGGAATTCACGTTTGCTTTGATACCTTTGAAAAAGGCATGAATCCAAATTTCCCTGCTATATGCCCTATAAAAAAAAAAAGGACTAAATGGGTGAATTGCAAGGCGGAGTTAATTACTGTTAATTTGTTTGTGCATACTTTTTTGACGCATGTTTTTCGTAACTTGTACCCGCCCTACCTCTTGGCTTTCAAGTAATTGTTTTTTTTTTTCTCTTTCTATCTTGGTGACTATTTATTAACTTCTTGTCCTGCTAAATGCATCAAACCCAATGGTGAAATGCCCGTCGTCTTTGAAACTCTAACTCCTCCCACTCTCCTACCTTTCATGATTCTTTCACTAATTGCTTCAGGGCAAAGAATGTACTTTTGAGATCTTTCTGAGAAATGAGCCTTTTTTTCTTTTTCTTTCTTTCTTTCTTTTTGCCTATTTTTTTTTTTTTTTCTTTTTTGCCTTTTAGAAAATGTCAACCAAAACCAACATTGGTTTCTTCAGTTTTTAAACTGGTCTAGCTGGCTATGTATGTATCATGTGTACATGTCTCACCATTGGAGTGGGATAGCTGTAAATTTCAGCATTTATTCCTTATGTCTAAAAAAAAAAAAGAAATTTTTTTTTTTTCTTTTTTTTTTTTGGTGGGGATTCAATTGACAACGTGAGTTTATGCTAAATTGGTTGCTTAGTTCATGTCCGACAGCATTCAATTCAATTTTTTGAGTTCTCATTTTAATTTGACTTTTTTTGTGGTTACTGCCCAACAAAAGGTGAAAGGAGTAACTTATTTATTGATCTCCCCTATTCAACTTTTTTTAATAGATCAATAAGGCAATTTGGCAGATTTTTTGCCCTTTGATTACGACCTGTCCCTTGGGTCTGTTTTTTTTTTTTTTTTTTTAATATATATAAGGGATGGCCGGCTGGCTGGCTTTCCCCTCGTATGCTTTTCCACATTTGCATGGGATGTTAAGAAACATATATATATATATATATATATATATATATATATATAATGATTTTTTTTTTTGTTTTTTTTTTTGTGAAACCTTTCTTCTGTAAAGGATCAACACTTAGTAAGAGGGTTGCGAAAAGAGCTTTTACTATTGGAAACCAACTTGATGTTGTAATGTCAATAAACCGTTTGGATCTCTTTCACCACACATCTTCCACTGGGAATCTTTGCTTTTTGCTATGTTGTTGTTGTTACTGGGTGTCCTCTTCCTCCTGCTTCTTGTCATAAAAATGACCGAGTTTGTTGGGGGTGGGGGCTACTAATGCCTTTCAATTCTTTGAGATTCGTGCAGTTGATGTTGATGTAGAAAGCAGCCAACCAAGGCTGCGTTAACACAGAAGGGGCGGCCCTGATATTTGGGTCTAGTAAGTCACTCAATAGAATCAATGATGTGATCAAGGTCTTCTGGCTACATGCCGTGTCGGGATGGGTGTGTGATCACTTAGAAAAAGGGGTGATCAACCAACAAGTTACTTCTCTCGCCCCTCCTTTTTTAGCACTTGAAAGTTTGTATTCACAAAAAACACAAGCTGCTGGACACAAACTGAGAGACCAATTTAGCATAAACTGGTATTGTAAATTGAACTCCTTCTTATCAAAAAAACTTTTCTTTTTTTATTTTTTTCATGAGTAAGTGTGAAATTTTTATCCTAGCTCTCTTAGTTCAGCCTATACATAACACCTACATAGATAACCAGGCAGAATATCTTAAACTGGAGAAACCCATGAGTGTGTGTGTGTGTGTGTTATTGTGTTTGTTATTGTTCTTTTTTTTTTTTTTTTTTTTTTATATTATACCATCTCTCCATAGGGGTAACTCGGACGTCCAAAAAGCAGTTTGTCCTTTTTTCTGCATAATTAATTACTGTAATAATTAACTAATCAAGTTTACAAGACGGAGGATTAAAACTGAGCTAGAACAAAGGCTCCAATGGAGTCGTACATAGGGCAAAATCTTCTTATAGCTGTTGGGAAAGTGAAGACTGCATGGCTTGGCCTACTTGGAGCTATATATCTGGCCCACACTGAGAATATATTTTCTTTACACAAAATATCACTTTTTTAAGTTACAAATTAACATCATCTTAGTAAGTCTAGAGAGTTGAGATCTGTCATCATTCAGTTAGTTATGAAGGATTTATAGGTTTCTCTCATTAGGTACCTTATTTACCGCAGTGTTTCAATAAAAACACAATTGATTAGCTATCTGCAAGATACTTTTTTTATGGTCTTCTATACAGTAGAAGAATCTTGCTGGTTGTTAAAAGTGAATGTGTATTCGTTTCAATTTTGCTGTACAAAGCTTTGAACTTGTGTATTTTCTGAGGTTGGAGGTAAGAAGTGGTGTGTCGGTTACCTACGTGGTAAACTGAATTGGCTAATGGTCAGAGTTCCGGCTTGGGCTGCTTGTGTCCACTTTCCGGTAATGCCCCTGGGAAGAGCCTGACCCCCCTTCCTATTTTTGTGTAAATAGCAAAGCAGTTGGTGTTTTTTCTTTAAGACAGTCCATTGAAGAGAAGGTTATTCTGGCAGAGAAAAATCTGATTTCAGGGATTTCAAAAATTTTGTGCCCTCTACAGACTTTTCAGTTTAATTTTTCTCTGAAAACAAAAGAATTTTTTCGTTCCTGTCAATACTATACAGTTTTATTTCCCTTGTGTCTAGCCCATCCTTGCTATAAGTTTTTCTCAAATGATTTTGATTTGTTGAGATCTCACTGAATTGTGTCACTGCACCCCACCCCCCTGCAATTAGGCACCCAAGAGTAGGCTTGGGTGTGGTGCTTGCAACTCCAATCAGTAAAACCTACTTGTCACTGAAACCATATAGCAATCTTGTGCTCTTTTCAAGGATTCTACAGAGATAAACACTTTTTTATAAGGTTTCAGTTAATTTTTGATAGAACCTAGTTGTGTTCAGATCTCATTGAAAAGTATGTTTGTGTTTGTGTAGGCGTGCGCATGCATTTGGTTTTAACGGCAATAAAGAAATAAAATTTCTTTGCAGAGTAAGGGATTGTAAAAATGAATTTGTTTCTTCTTTCACAGAATGTCTGGACCTCGGCAGCAACAAGAAAGCTGTCCAAGAAGCAGACAAACTTCTTAAGAAGCAAAAAGACAATCTTTGTGCCAAGGTATGTGCTTTCAATTCAAAATTTTAGCCACTTGTTTAACCATTCCTGAAATTGAATCACCATGGCTACAATTAGCAACTCAAAAACAAAAAACCTGGGGTAGTGCTATTCCTCTTTCACTCATTTGTCCATCCTTCCCTGTGTTCATATAAATGCTCCTCATCATATCTTTTTGCAGAGTGCCTTGAAAATTTCTTTCTCTTGTCCAGTAATTACCTTCTAAAAAAAAAACGCAGCCTTTTCATCTTTTTAAAATCCATCTTTTCTAACTTGTTTTCAGGGGATGCTAGATTGACAATCTTATTCTACCACAGCCATGACATAGCATTTATGATGTGTGTGGAAAAGCTTGCTTGGGATATTTAACGAGATATGAAAGTATTTGATTGGATTTTAATTCAATGAATTCAATTTTTTTTTTTTTCTGTCCTACTGGTTCTGTTACACCTATTCCCTTTGAAAATGACAACTCCAGTTTCATCTCATTGAATCATTTATTGCTCTATGTAACTTTGTATCACTGTCTCCAAAGAGCTGGGATCTGGTTGGTGGATTAATAAAGTCTTGAGTGATAGGAATAAGAACTCACAGGGAGGAGATATTGTGAAAAAAAATGGAGTAACTTGGCTACAGTGATTCATTTTTAGGCAGAGATGTCGATATTTTTATCTGAATTTCTTGGATGGGGAATTATTACACTCTAATTCTCATCTTCGTTGTTGTAGTCACCACATTTTGATCTCCAGGCAGCTTACCAGATATGCCTAACCAACTCTTTCATCTGCTAGGCTAAAGGTCAACTCCATCTAAGAAATGCTTTTATGTTTTATGTGATTAAAAAAAAAATGGAACGATGATCATACAAGATGGTTTTCTTGATAATTATTCAAATTTTTTTTTTCCCCCAATATAGGATTATATACCTATGTTAACTTCCATGTGCTATCTATCAATGAGAACTATGCAATTTTTTCTTAGGGAACAAAATATCAATTGTAGTTCAAATTTTATGTATATCAATAAAAAAAAAAACAGGAATACATAAAAACATTTTTAAATCTATAACATTAATGTGTTTGAGACGTCTGCAAAAATGACACTTTTGCTGTATTTTTCAATTCTGAATTTCATTGTTTGCCAACCAAAGATAGAGAAGAAAACTGAAAATTTTTTATGCAATGTCACTTTTCAATGAATGCTTTGGGCCAGATTTCAGTCTGTAGTTTGCTGAACTCAGTACTTGGCAATTGTCCCATAGGGGTTCGATCCTAGGTTGAGTAGTGCAAAAAAGAACTGAGAAGTACGAACTGATATGAGATATCCCTGAGTATTAAGAGCGGATTGAGAACACAATACCCACATGGATTGGATTGGAGATTCAGGTCCGGAGAAGTTCAACTACAACAGACGCCTGAAGAAGGCTGACGGGTATTACAGTTGAAACGTTGGGACTAAAGCAAGCAAGATGAGGACACTAGTTCAAGTAAATCGGTGTATAATATTCGTATTTTGCATAAATGAATCTCGGTAGCCAGCAGTAATACTAGAACTAATTATCTAAAAAAAAAAAAATCATCTTTTAAAAAAAAGCCCAAGATTAGGGTATTGTTGACCATTGACCCCAAAAAGCACTTATTTAAAGAAAAGTTTTTAGATGGTGCCTAGTGGTGTACCCATGGTTGTACCCCTGAAAATGGGACCAGGAGCACCTGGAGACACACGGTTGAGTGAAGAGAAAAGAATCTGTAGAAAAGAGTTTGGTTGGCCGGGTGGGATAGTTGTGGGGCTCCAGTGATTCGATAAGCGCACCTGTAAATGATAACTGGAGTTGAAGTGTTGTAATTTTTCTCACAACTTTCCATGACCTGTTGCTTTGCTGACAGAGCATGATAGTGCAACAACTGGCTTGGCTGCTACTGATACCATGTGTAACAGACACCGTAGGAAGGAAGAGGAGAGAAAAAAAGAAAGGTGGTTTAACAGGTAGGTCAGAAGAGTGGACGGTTGCTATTGATACTATGAGTGTGACAGTTACTATGTATTATGCATGCAAGTCTATACATGTCGGTCTAAGTACAAGACTTGTACTGTGCTGGCTGTCGGCGGTGAACTGCAGTCTTCCGTTTCAATTAGCTACTGTCTGTTTTGCTTTATATTCAGGTCCTGAAAGCTCTGGCCCTTCTTCACTTGGGCCGTCATGATGAAAGCAGTGGCATTCTCCAGCAAGTGCATGCGTTACAACCCACAGATGAAGCCACACTGCAAGGCATGCTTATCTGTTACCGAGAAACGCATCAGTGTAAGTCAAGATCTACCGTATATCTCAGCATTGCTTCTTCTGTTTCAGTCTTCATTGTGTGTTTGGTATATACATTCAAGATTCCAGTCGAAAGGACTGAATCGAGGTCGATTATTTTTGGCCTGATAACTAGCTGATCCTATTAACCGGAAAACTTCTAAATATCTTGATAGTTGTTTTGAGAACTTATTGATATTGATGATATTTCTAGTAATTCTTCAGAATTTTATTTCAAAAAATGTTAATTTGGTAGCACTTTTTTTTTTCTTTTTAAAAAATTTTTTTTTTAAGCAAATTAGTCATGATCATATCTGTTTGAATCTGTTCTTACATGATCAACGAATAAATTAGCCTTGCTTTTTGTTGGACAATGATCACTAGAAAGACCAAATCTTCAAAAAATGAGTATGCTGCCAGACAAAAACAGACCAATTTAGCATAAACTTACATGACAAATTGAAACACCCACGGAAACTCTATTGGGATGAGGCGATTTTCAAAAATCATAGATTTTTTTTTTTTTTTGTGGACGAGATAAGGGGTAAATGTTTCCGTCCCTCTAGCTCCATCGGTGCTACCCGTAAAGATGACGCATACATATATACGTAGCCAGCTAGACCAGGTCAAAAACTGAAGAAATCTATTGGTCATTGATGCACTACTTTAATCTTGGGGTGCCCTCTGAAAGCACTTCCATTTAACAGACCCTTCTGTTGAAAGCTTGTTTCGGCGTGTCAGTCAGTTACAAAAAGGAGCTAAATGCACCAAAGAGGATCTAGCTCTAAAAGAGCTAAATTGGCAAGTTTTGTTTTGTTTTGTTATATCAGCCTGTCAGTATGTACTTGAGATGTCTCCGCATCTAATGAAATGGTGGTTTACGGAAAAAATGATTGTGAATTTTCTCACTTCCTTTCAGTTGAGCTGATTGCGGACATGTACGAGAATGCGCACAAAGCCCGTCCAGACAGTGAAGAGGTGTTGTCCGCTCTATTTATGTCGTATGTACGACTTGGTGATTACAAGCGTCAACAACAGACGGCCATGTTGCTGCATAAGTTGAAACCCAACAAGAATCCCTACTACTTCTGGGCAGTCATGAGCCTCGTGATGCAGGTAAGGCTCTCCTGTTATTTTCCAGTTACTGCTGTGAAACTGCTTCTCTTCTTGGTCGGATTTACTCGGTTTTTGTGGATAAGGCAAGTCTCAGAAAAGAATACACCTCAATTTTAGTCTGGATTTTATGGTTTTTTGCTCCTTGCTTAGTCGCAGTTTTCATATCTGACTCAGAGGACGATTCTATTCTTGGGTGTATTTTGAATGCTTCAAGTGTCATGTTTCTTATTGAAATAGATGCAGTTTATTTGCGAGACTTGGAGAGGCCTGTTTTTTTTCTTTAAAGAAAATCCAAATAATTCATTTTCATTTGATATTTACAGGCCCACACTGCCCAAGACCCCAAGTTAGCGAAGGGAATGTACCTCCCGTTGGCTGAGCGTATGACGTTAAAATACATCAAAGAAGACAAGATAGAAGCAGAAGCAGGTGAGAAATTCCATATGATTACCTGATATGTCATGCGTGTCCATTTTTCATGTTTGTAACTAATAAATGCCCATTATAAAATAGTCTTGTTTGATTTCTGTATATATATATATATATATATATATATATATATATATATATATATATATAATGTGTACTTTAAAGAGTGAGACAGACTCAAGAGTGAAGTGTTTAGAGGTAAGGTTGATTAATCCTTAGATGTAAATTGTCCAGACATGTTTCGGGATTCTTCCCTTCTTCAGTGGTGTGTGCTTTGTGAGTATGTGTTAAAAGTTCCCATGTGGAACCAGAGTCCACTATCAGGAGCTATGCATTGTGGGTAAATTGTGTTGTAAGGGCTGCTGGAGGCCTCCTGCTGAGTGGGAGAAAGTCCAGTTAGGTATCAGGTCTTTGGTTAAGCAGCAGCAGTTGGTCTTGGGGAGGGCAGAGTGTGTCAGGGTAGGGGGGAGTGATGTGGAGTTAGATTTTATTGGTATGTTAGGGATAGTGTAAATGGAGGGGTCGTGTGATCAAGGAGCTACATTATATATATATATATATATATATATATATATATATATATATATATATTTTTTTTTTTTATACATTTTTCAAAAAAAATCTCGGTTCATTCTGGCTGAACATGAAGAAGAAAATGTTGAGCAATGTAATGTTTTGGATTTTTTTTTTTTTTCTTCTCTAAGTACAATGTGAAATTCATTGACTCTTAAATTCATATACCGTTGGTTGCTTTCCTATCTCCCACTCCTGCATAAAGAATGGCAAGAATTGGCCAGAAATAGGCCGTTCTCTTCAGATGTTGAATTCTCTGTACAATCATCATATTGTTTACAAAACTTCCAGATAATGTTAACAAATGAATGTTTCACATGTTGTTTTTTTTAATTTTTTAATTTAAAAAATTTTTTTTATGTATCGATGTTATGTACTGATCTTTTATTTGTTATAACTGGATTACGTAATTTGCAGAAATGAAGTGTATCATCTTCTGTCTGCAAGCTGTGTTGGGGGTGATCGCTAAAAGGTCCAAATTTTCACTCCTCTTGCTGCATTAGTGTAGCCTGTACGGGTGACATATACATGCATTGTCAGCAATGGAGAACCACTTAGAAACTGAAGAAACCTATGTTGACTGTTCCTAATGATGTCTTTCTTTCTCTTTTGTAGAAGTGCAACTTTATCTGATCATATTGAAACAGTTAGGGAAATGGCAAGAAGCTCTGGAACTTTTAAAAGGACCTCTTGGAGGTAAGTCTTCTCATTATTGGCACCAATATTTATGCCTGCCTGCCCCGTAAATTCATCTTGGGTAATTCCATCACGATGGTATTCATTGTCAAATATTATATGAACATAGTTTGCTTAATTACAAAGTGTATTGGAGTGTTTGGATTTTCACTCCTTCTTTATTTTAATTTTTTGTTATATTTTTCTCCAGAGAAATTTACGAGTGAAATTGATTTTAGAAAGAAAGAAATTGCTGAACTGAATTGCAAGTTGGAACGGTGGGCAGAAGCGAATTCCGCCTACAAGAAACTTTTAAAAGACAAGTAAGTGGAAAGCTTTTTCCATCTTTTTGTTCATAACTTGATCCAATTGAGCATCTGAAACTTGTTGTTTTTAGGAATTGAATCCTGATGAAATTTGAATAATCCTGTTCTGTTTTGCTTATTTTTCTTTTTGTTCTTCCTTACAACGGGTGGCAAATTTCTCTGTGATTCTCTATGGGGGTGTGCATCTGTATACAGGTCTCTTCTTGATCTTCACCAAATTCAAACTGGACTTGTATTTCTTCATTTCCAACGTCCCGGATTAATTATCTCCCTTGTCAGAGATTTTTAGCACTTTGTTTCCAGACAATTACCAAAATGTACACTGTTTCTAACTTTAAAAAAAGCTACAAAAAACTTTGAAAAAAAAAATATTTCAGTTTCATTGCATTTTTTTTCTTTTTAAAATTTTTCTCTTATTCAAGACCAAATAAAAAAAAAAATAGTCAGCAGAACTGATCAAAACCTCAATTGACTTAATTTTAGAAATGTCAATTTTTGACTTGAAGAAGATATTTTATTGAAATCTCATAAAATTGCTCAAGTATTTTTTTTTTTTTTTTTTTTTTTTAATATTATGGTAGTCTTGAATTGCTGTCTATTCATGTAACTTCGTGGTGTTGACTCAACTTTGTAGTAACCGGAAGTAGGTATAGTCTATACTACACCAAAAACCCAGGGATATCAGAAACTTGGGACTGTCGAGTTTGGGATGCTCAACTGTACAAATAAAAAACCCTTGACTTCTTGAAAATGCTCCAATAAACATTTGAATTCTTTGGTGAAGAGAGTGAAAAATAAACAAATTAAATATACACTACTTACACAAGTTTATTTCATTCCGGTATTTGTAAGACAAACTTTTTTGATAGGTGAAACATTTCAGTTTTGCTTAGTCGGTAACAGAACCGGCTATCTACCATTTGGTTGTGATTTCAAATCACTGTGAGGAAATGTTGATTTTGAGTATGCAATTATTTATTTGAATGAAATAAGCCCTGGCATATTTTTAGCATTAACTTTTCTATATATGTAAGACTTGTCAATTTGTCTCATTTGATCAGAGACACGACTACTGATCAGTTTCAAATCACAGTTGGAGAACTTTAATTTTTACTCCCCTACATTTGGTGAAAAGAAGCAAAAAACAACACTACTCTGTCCCCGTTTCTATATGCAGCAATCTGGTCAGAAAATGAAAAGGGTACGATTTAAAAGTTGATGATATTTTCGATAGAGAGTCTAAGGATATCTATTTTCCTGACTAGCATTCTAAAGCTGGTGGAAAATCTTGTTTAACTTTTGAGTTCAGGAGTGTAACTTTTCCAATGTGTTAGTCCAACTCTGAGAAATAAGATTTGTGATATAAAAATAAGTTTCATTTTTATAAACAAAAAACCTAGAGTAGTTTGAAATTGCAACCCCTGAAAGTTTCAATCAGCTTACAACTCCAGTTAACTGTCACATAGTCATTTAAAGAAGATTTTGAGTGGCACAATACACATACAAAAAGATTTGGTAGCTGTTTGATTTCACCAAAGATTTTTAATTGGTGTTGCTTGATTTCCCCACCCCCTTGAACTGACATCACCAAAACAGTAATTTTGTGTACTAAAACGGTGTTTCTTAAACTGGTGGATTTTTTCATTCATTGATTGAATGAAACTACAAGCTGTAAATGTGGGATCTATGAAATGCAGTGGAAGACTTGATTTGCTCAGATATTTATTTTTATTTTATTTTATTTTTTTTCTTCTCTCTGTGTTCAAGGAAGTTTCAATCAACTTTCAACTCCAGTTCACTATTACATAATCATTTAAAGAAGATGTAATTTTTTTTCTGATGTATCATAAAAAGTTGGTCCATAAATCAAGCAACACCTCAATACCTTCTGCCACTTTAACTCGTATGAATGTGGCATGTGTTCTTTCTCATGAACCACACTTCACTTACAAAAAGATTTGGTAGCCGTTTAATTTCACCAGAAATTTCTAAATGGTGTTGCTTGATTTCCCCCCTCTCAAACTGACATTCCAAAAACATTTATACTTACTTAGAGTGATGGTTAACAGCGAATGGAAGATGTGAAAGGATTGAAATTTTTAGGAATTGTTCACGCTTTCCCATTAATCAGTTTGTAGCATTTCTTTCGCACATGTGCACTATTTTGGTTTACATAAGCCCAGTCTCATGATTTAATAAGTGGCAGCTTATATATATGACCCTCTGTATATTATTTTTGTGTTGTATATGTGAAAAAGAGTAATCTCTTGTACTAAAACGGTGTTTCTTAAACTGGTGGATTTTTTTATTTTATTTTATTTTATTTTATTTTTTTTTTTCACTCATTGATTGAATGAAACTACAGGTTGTAAATGAAGAATTTATGAAACACATTGAAAGATCTGATTTGCTTAGATATCAATATTTTTTTCTTCACTCTGAGTTCAAGAAATAATTTTTTTTTTTTTTTTTTCTTTTTGTCCAGTCCCGACAATTGGAGCTTTTGGAAGCAGTATTTAACTTGTGTTATTCAATTGGTGAAGTCGAAATGCCAAAGCAACGAAGAAGAAATCAAGTAAGTCCTGAACGGTTGTCTTATTGATTTGCAGTTCATCAGGTCGATTCTCTCAAAAAGAGAATTTTTGAAGGCAGCAAGGAAAAAAAACAACTTATATATCACTAGATTTTCTTTTACTATACAGTGATTTACCCCAACTAGTGTCATCACCATTGTTATAATTGTTGTTTCAGCTATTGTACCTTTTACTTCCTTCAGGTGTCTGTAATAGTTGGTAGCCTTCTGGGACTTATGAACTGAACATTTTATTCAATCCACAAAGGTAGATTGTTCTTATTCTGCTGACCTGACATCTGAAGTAGGTTTGTGGGTATAATGGTCGTAATATTATAACTGAGACTAGTGTTCTCATCCTGGCTGTTAGTGAATCACTATTTAAGAATGATAATTCCTCATCTCAGAAATTTAGGCAAAAATAGATTTTCTATAGAAAATTTAGTTTGTGCAGTTCTTCTTAGCTTATTTTCAGATAACTATTTCTTACCTCTACGAAAAGACTTCAAACTTGATGATCACGATTTAAAAAGAATTAGCCCCAAATATATATTATATGAGGGAAAAATTTTATGGAATTAAAAAAATAATAGTAATAAAATGATGCCTGGTGGAGGATAATTATTACATATTATTAAAGATAATTTCCAAGAGAATTAAAGCAAATTTAATATTTCACCAATGGAAAAGAAAAACATTGATATATATATATATATATATATATATATATATATATATATAATATAATTTTTTTTTTTTTTTTTTTTTTTTTTAGTGCAAAGAATTTGACTTAATTAATAAATTACAAGATACAAAGGAAACTGTTTATTATAATCTCTGATAATATTATTATATGGCTATTTTTATTTAAAAGACCCTATCCCAAAGTGATCACAATAAGTGGCTTCTTTTGTATATTCTTTGCTTTATGATGGCCCACCTGACTAACCAGCCAATTGAGCTACAGTGTTTTCTCTCTTTGAGTGTCAGTGTGTGTGTGCATGCATCTCTGAGTGCTCCTGGTCACATTTGGCGGGCTAAAACCTTGAATACGTATAGGATTACACTGCTAGGGACCATCTACAGGAAAAGTACTTTTGGGGGTCTTGATGGTCATTTTGGACCAACAATGCCCTGATCCTTTTTTTTTTTAAATTTTTATTTTTTTTTTTAAATTTATTTTTATTCTTATTTTTTTTTTTTATTAAAGATAATTTTCTTTAGATAATTAGTTCTGGTACATGCATGGGCTATGGTGATTCATTTCTGTGATGTAAAGATATATTAGCCTATCACTGTTATGTTATATATATCCTTTCCCGAAGTGATCTTGGTGAGTGGCTTGCTCTGTCTATAACAAGACAAAAAAAATAACCTTTGTAAACTCGTCAGTGACTAATTTCATTTTCTACCTCTTTTAGTGACCCACCAGTGGATGACAGTCTGGTGAAGGCTACAGCGTTCATTGATAAACTTAGTGACCAAAATGAACAAATTGAACGTCCCCTAAGGGGACCCTACCTTGCACGTCTGCATCTAGTGAAGATGTCTCTTGAAGGAAGCAACGACAATACGGAAATCATAGGTAAACTTCAGATTTACAATATCAACAGTCTATTTGACACTAATTGTATTTGATGACATAAGCCCAACGTAGAAGCCCAAACATCCAACGTATCAGCACAAGACCCGCATTATTTTACATCCTTATATCCAAGGATTACTAAATTGAATTTTTTTTTTTTTTTGTCTTTTCCTTAGGCAAACCCACAGATTTGCTGAAGCAATATTTCAACCTGTTTGGTGATAAAGCGAGATGTTTTGCAGATATGAAACCTTATCTTCCAACGCTTGGAGACAAAGACAAGAGCCAGGTAAGAATTATTTCTTTGATAATCGAGCAAAAACTGTTCAAATGTTGTTCGTTGGTTGGAGCATAGTTCCAAAACCAAAGAAAAAAAATGAATGTTATAACCCTGTCTTGAATTTTGCTAAGATCCATGGCTTTGTTTTTTTGCAAGGGAGATAACTTTTTTTGTGAATTTTCAAAGACCCTTTTCCTCAGAAAGTATTGACTTCTGAATAGTCTATTAATTATACATAGTACAAGCCAATCTACTAATGGTGGTTTAAATGTTGTGTATCAATAGTATAGGATATTTTCACTATCCTCGACTGTAACTGTACTACTAGTCTGTTAGCTCGTCTACCATAGTACTGATATGGGAATAAATCTTTGTGATTACATATAGTTTAAAAAATTATTTACGATTCTTTTGTTGAAAGAAATGTAGTCACCAAAGGCAGTGAAACATTCTATCCTTTTTTATATTTTAGTGCGTTCTAACTCTCCTGACCATACCGTTTTGTCTCCAGACTTGAAAATTGGCATCATTACTCCACTAGACTCCCAAAAATGTTTTCATTTTTTTTCTTTTTTTTTTTCTGTCGGGTATAGTTTATTGGTAGCATCTAGATTGTCCAGAATCTAGATTTTTTTTTTTTTTTTTAATTTTTATAAAATTTTTATAAAATTGAAAAATTTTTTTATCATTCTATTTTGGATATTTTCCACCGAAAACACCGCTGATAAATAGGATTAATTCTTTGCTGGAATTTTTTTTTTTTTTTTTTTTTTTTTTTTTACATGACTTCAAATTTTGATGCTATGGTTTTTTAATTATTGACTGTGATGGCAAGTTTATAAGTCTTATTCCAAGTATAATTTATACACATCATTAAGGAGTTTTGGTCACTGTCTGACATGAATTACCTCCCCCTGAAGCCAGGATAGGCCTATGAAAAAAAAAAGTAACCTTTGGCTTGAAGAGTCCAGGATAGATTTTTGATACTTAGTTCTAGTAAAAAAAATAGCATCTCTGATGTACTTTCATAGGTTAATAGGTTTTATATAATACAATTCCATCCTGAAATAAGTATATTTCATGTATCTTAAATTGTGTTGATTCTCAAATACATGTTTAACCCTCAAATTTATATACACATTCCAAAACACAGACCTCTTCCGTGAATGAATTTAGAAAGAAAATGGAACTCTTTAGTGTATTGAGTATGCATTCACCATCTATGGTAGCAGAAGGAAGAGCAAATGGTCTTCCTCTTGAGTCAATTGATTTTCATAGATGGAAAATATTTTGGTATGGAAATATTCAAGTAATATTTTCAGTCAAAATTGGAATTGTCCGATTTTATTTTTTTTATTTATTTTTATTTAAGAATAAAAATCTCATCTATATGGATCTTGAACTACTTATGACATCATTAGTGGCTGGTAAAAAAGATAGATTGGAATATATGTTATTTTAATGACGTTGCATCTTTTCCTTCTTTCCTATTTCTGTTGTTGAATATAACGGCAACTGAGAAAAGCATCTTTATAGAAATGTTTTGGAACCTAAAAAGTAAAAAATGAGTGAATTTACCTGAATGTGCAATTGAAATATCTCGCTTATCCCCATGATTGAAATTCCTATTTTCTATATGAATTTAAAGGTTAATCAATTTTTTTTTTCTTTCTTTTAATTCCAGTTTTTGAATTCAATACACAAAGATCTTCACACTGACATGAAAGATAACTCTCAGGAATTTCCGCAGACGGTCAAGTCAATGCAACGTCACATGACCTACTTGAGGCTGGAGCGCAACCTGGGTACTTATGAAAGCCTTTCGTCTGAGGAAAGGATGTCACAGGTCAAAGACCTTCTCAAGTTTTATAAATATGCTCTCACTTTAGGTAAGTAAAGATGTATTCTTTCTCTTCTCTGTATGCATTGTGTCAGGACTGTGGAGTACAAAGCCTTTAAACTCCAGCTCCCAATTCATTTTATTTATTACTTACTATGAATCTGACTTCAGTAACCCAAATAATTGCTTCTGGCTCCGACTCTAGAATCCTGTTATCCATCTGATCAGAAAATTGTTCTTAAGGGCAAATTAAACCGAATAAGTAAAATACATACATTCTTGGAATGTGTACTCTGTAATATTACCATTGTTGAGTGGAAAAAAAAAAAAAAAAAAAAAAAAATTATTCACCAGTGCTATGAATTTAGCATGCAAAACCTTTCCAACTCCATGGCCTGATGGCAGAAACTTGTAGAGCCACTTTCAACCTGGCCGTTTTTCTCTTCACCATTTTCTTGCCGCCTGTATTTATTTCATGGGGCCACCCAGAAATGTGACATAGCCCCTGTTGAGGACCATTGATCATGAGTATTACAATATCATTGGACAGACCAGCAATTCCATAATTTGATATCCTTAGTCAATTTAAAGCTAGAACTCTGCTCTCCCTGAAAAAATTTTACTGACATATTTGCATTTCTATTATATTTGAGATGACCTTTTGAAGGAAAGAAACTACTTGATTTGTTTAACTGGATGAGTCTTCTGTTTCATCTGGTGGGTTGGAGATGTTTTTATCAGCAAAACTATTGCATTTATACAAAAATATTATTTGTTAGTTTTTAATTATATTATATATATATATTCAAAATTTACAGTAATTATCTTCAGTCGGAATTGAAGTTGGAGAATTTGACCATGCAGCAGTCAGTCTTGTTTCATTTTATGTAAATTAGAAACTATCATCAGTTTTCAAGTGATTCTCCCTGGCCATGCATGTACTTGTGTACAAGTTGCACCAATGGAGCTAGAGGGCTGAAAATTTAAACATTTCCTTGTTAAGTCGAGAAAATAGTTTTTATTTTAAGGAAAAATTTTTCATTATGTACCCCCCCCCCCAGGTCTCTTAGTTTGTGTATGTTTGTTTTTATTTTTCTTATTTTTTTTAATTAAAAAACAAAACAAACTTGGACTTTTTAGTAGTCACTGCCCAACAAAATGAGAGAAGTAACTCATTCATTGATAACCCTATTTCCATCTTTTTAATTGATCACTCCCAACAGGTCATGCTGCTAAAAGACATTGGTCTTGTGACAGTTTCTATTGAGCCACTCACCAGACCAGTTTGGTTCTATGAAGGCAAGCAGTTTTAGCTGTTATATGTCAGATTGATTCCCCCCCACTCCGGTCAACGTTAGCTAATAATTCCTAATTTGAAACTGGAGTTGAACATCTTTTCTGCTTATTGTGCAACAAGATTGAGTGACTAATTGGAACGTTTTTTTTTTTGTTTTGTTTTTTCCCCCTTCTTAATTGAATCTTCTTGTCACTTCCCTTGTTTTTAGGTAAGGAGTTGCTCCATACCGATATCCAGTACGCGGACACTTATCTGCTTCTGGCCATGCACCTTCTTTTAGATATATGGCACCAAACAGGTAAGTAATAAAAGATTTTCTTTGCCTCTTGTGGAAATTTCTTGTGCTTTCTTTTTTTCTTTTTTTTTTTTCCTTTTTCTTTTTTTTTTTCCTTTTTCTTTTTTTTTTTCCTTTTTCTTTTTTTTTTCCTTTTTCTTTTTTTTTTCCTTTTTCTTTTTTTTTTTCCTTTTTCTTTTTTTTTTTCCTTTTTCTTTTTTTTTTTCCTTTTTCTTTTTTTTTTCCTTTTTCTTTTTTTTTTCCTTTTTCTTTTTTTTTTTCCTTTTTCTTTTTTTTTTTCCTTTTTCTTTTTTTTTCCTTTTTCTTTTTTTTTCCTTTTTCTTTTTTTTTTCCTTTTTCTTTTTTTTTTCCTTTTTCTTTTTTTTTTCCTTTTTCTTTTTTTTTCCTTTTTCTTTTTTTTTTCTGTTTTTCTTTTTTGTCTTTTTTGTCTTTTTTTTCTTTTTCTTTTTTTTTCTTTTTTTTTCTTTTTTTTTTTTTTTTTTGCTATTTGATAATAGAACCCCCCCCCCCCTGGAATGAGGCCATAATAACCTAGAACTAGGATGGAAAAATCATTAGGAGAAAGGGGTTACCTGTATGGATTTATAAAAAAAAACTGAATGTATAAGAGAGGGAGAAAAAAATTCAATTACTGTAATTTTCTTTCCTTCTATGTAGACTTTTTGGTTTTAATAAAAAAAACAAAAAAAAATCTGAAAATATAACAAAGGGAGGTAAGCTGAAACTTTTTCAAAATTTTTATTACCTCCCTTGATACTTGAAAAATAATTCAATTCCAGACTTTCAACTTGATGTACCTCTTGGTGAAGTGAGCGATGCTACCTCGGGGCTTATAGCCTCTAACCAGCAACATTTGATGTTGAAGGACTGGCATTAATTGCAGAAAAACATCAATTCGTAAAAGACATAAACAAACATGATTTGTTGAGGCTGATATCAACTTATTTGTCAAAATGGAGTCACTAATGTCAATGGATCCAAATTACTTTTATCCCTATTGAAGTGAAAACTAGACCAGAAAGGATCGGCTTCTTGAAGCAAGTTAAAATATCACTGCCGACTTTCTGACAGATTTTACTATCGAATGTCAAGAAATGAATGCTGTAATTGGGAAGAAAAGCATTAAATGCAAGAAAAGACCAGAAGAAAGAATTGGGAAAATGGTGAATGGGATGTATGATTCTCAAGCAGGAATGGCCTTGCCATATCCTGTGAACTCTCGATAATAACTTGATTTGTACCCAGTAAATACCCTTATAGTATATTGTATTCATTAATTTACTTATCTATTTATTTTTACAGAGATCTTTTGAAAATGTTTGAAAATCTGATCAATTTTTTTTTTTTCTGTTCATTTCTTTTACCAAAAATAATTGTTGAGAAGCTTATGTATGTATGTATCTATGGACGTTAAATCTGTCTTCAGATGAAATTCTGTTTTTAATTCATAGAAATTTGGCTGTGCAAAAATCACTAAATTAGTGTGGAAGTGTTTGAAAAATTTTTTTCTTCTTTTGTTTTTGTTGTTCCACTTTAAGCATCTTTTTGGTATGTTCTGGCCATTTTCATTTTTTTTTTGTTTTTTTTTTTTTTTCGTGCTTTTGAGAAGTCGAACTAAGTGTAAAATGTTTTCTGAATTGGCAACAGTGAGTTTCACAATTTTTCTCTGCAAACACCCATGTGATTGTTCTCTGCTTATATTCTCATCAAGGATATCAGAGGGTTTGGTACAATTGTTAGTAAGACCCACTTCTGACTTGTCGGAGCTTTGTTCTGCTTATGGCATGTGAGGCAGACATACCAACCATTACATTATCCGAGTGGATTTGATTGAGAAACTAATGCAAAATCTTATAAATTTCAGGGGACACAGGAGTATTATGGCAGGCAATAACTCAATTGGAGGGAGGACTGAAAAATTCCCCATCAAACTTTCAGCTTAAACTTTTATTGATACGACTCTATTGCATTGTAGGTGAGTAAAGCTGCTTTTTTTTTTTTTTTCTGCATTTAATTTACCCAATTCTTCTGACTTACCTTGAAATTATATAAAAAAAAAAACAAAATATGAAAAGCTGTAGGAAATCTACAAAAATCAGTAAGTTTTGTTTGAGGTGTGCATTTTTGGTTTCTAATGAATACATTTATACTATAATATACATCTGTATAATTTATCCATACCTGTATAATCCTGTCATTTTGCTCAGATGCGCACACACATATATTTATGTGTGTGTGTGCAAAGGCCCAAGTAACTGTTTTAACTTCAAATTCTTATCTTGTTTATTCATGGTATATATCTGCTCAATTTGTTTCTTTCAACAAAAAGTTATTTGGGCGTTAGCATTACTGGCGGCTATTAAGCTAAATGGTAAGAGCTACGCTCTCATACATTTTAAAGTTTGTTTTTTTTTCTCAACACCGTTATGTTTTCTCAAACTTGACAAAATTTGGACCAAGGATTAAGAAAAAGAAAATTTTACAACTGTCCTAATCTCATGCACAGCAGGGGGGGGGTTATGTATGTTATTACACAAAAGACCTTTTTTGATCATTGAAATGCTATACAGAATTGAAAATAATTTCCTGTTTGTCAAGCGAATATAATTTTATTCATTTTTTATTTCTTATTTGATCTTATTTATTTATCTATTTTTTTTTTTTTTTGCCTTATCTGGAATTAGTTTGTTAGACTTCTTTAACTTTGTAACTGTTTCGTCCAAACTACAAGCCAGATCTGATTGTGATACTGTAGTGCGATGGTTTACCATTTTGCCTTGCAAAACCTTTCGTTCGACTTGGAAGTTTGTTCACTGGCTACCAACTTATAGCTTGAATGAATTAGATATTGAATTTCTTTTGGATAAAAAATAGTTTTAATAGAAAAGATTTTATTTTCTCATAAGTAGCCACAAAATTCATAAGAGTTTGGCAAATGAGGGATATATTTTCATATATATATATGTATATATATATTTCCTGCAGTTGCATTTTCTTTGTTTATTTCTATTTCATGTTGCCTAGGCCAAGTGATATATCAACTGTGTAATGAGGGATATCATTTCAAATAAGCATTTCAATATAATATGAAGCAATTACTGTTTCGAAAGTATTGACAAAAAATGACCTACTTAGTGCAGTAGTACTTTGGTCCCTTGAAAATATACCCTTTGGAGCCTTACACACTTACCCCCAGCCCCCCCCCCCACCTTCAGAAATGCTGGGTTGTGCTCTCCTTAATCTTATTCACAGCCAAAATTTTTTTTCTTGAAAAACCAGAAGTCACAGGGATCCAAATCTTGACTGTAGGGAGGGTTGACAGACCGAAGTGATGCAATGTCTTGACCCCCGCGAGATGTAAAGAATGGGCAGGTTTGGTTATTGTAAATGCGACTGTCACGCAGCATACATACAAGCTCATTCATTGGTGTCCCAATGCCAACTGCGTTACCCTTGTGCTCTAAGCTCCCGTCGGATGGATGCTGAGGTTGATCAAGGTCATAGAATCAGTTCTTGAGATATTCAAATGTCTGTAGAGTGTCTGGACTGGTCGTGTATTGTGTGTATGTATGTGTGTGTGTGTGTGTTCACCCACCTGAAGTCTATCATTTCTAACTGCTTGATTGTAGTGTTGATATTTTTCTCTCTATTTCACAAAAGGTGCATTCGGTCCTTGTCCTGATCTCTACGACAGTATGGAAGCTAAGCATATTATAAATGATACATTAGGGTGAGTATCTTTTTCATCTCCTTCTGAACATTCCTTACTTATTAGCAAATACAGAAGAAGCCATTTACGGAGAAACATCAATTATCTCAATGAGATTTCAATGTTCCGTAATGGTGTTTAAAAATGGCTTTTTATCTTTCTATGATTGGATCTATTATCCAAACAAAATGCTCTCCACCTGTCTTATTCAGATATTTGAGGTTTCTCTGTATTATAATCACTAATATTGTTATCAAACAATCATTTTCATTAAAATCAGTTGGTCTTGAAAACCTTGTTTAAAACAAGAGTTCTGAGGGAATTTAAGGATCACTGCCACCTGGTGTTTACTGTGAAAATCAAGTCTTTGACAAAAATACGTTCTGCTCTAATAATTCTTTGTACAACAGCAACGCTAAATTTAGCCCCAAAAGGTCAACTCTGGCAATATCCTCCTTTTTGGAAATCCAGAAATAGCAACCCGTTCCCTACTGTTGTCTTGTGGACCCCAGCTTAGAAACCATCGGTTAATGTCTTCCTTTTTTGAAGTTTGGAATGAAAGATAGAAAAACAAGCCTGAATTCTGGTGGGCATGAAATAAGGGATCAGTTAAAGATAAACTTAAATTGTAGATTGAACCCCCTCTAAAATACTACTTAGTGGAGGATTTAAAAAAAGAAAAAAAAAAACTTCTAGTGACAGGAGTATGTGTGCAAAATTTCAAGTCTCTACAATGAAGATTATGTTCTGTGCAAAGAACTATTACATACATAGATAGTACTTACTCCTCCTGTCAATTCCAGATGTATTGAAGACAATGAAAATTAGGGCTTTGACTAAAATAATAGTACCTACTGCTCTACTAACCATGTGTATGACGGCAACCTTTCTCCGCTTTAAGTCCAGATACGTAGATTATTGGGCAATGATCATTTTAAAAGAAAAAAGCCTGAGTTTTCAAAAAAATAAGTAAAATCTGTTGGACACAAACGAAGGAATCAATTGAGAATTAATTCACGTTGCAGATTGAACTCTCCTCTAAAAAAAGAAACTATTTAGGACGGTAGAATTTAAAAAAAAAACATCTTTTTCTTCCTCTTTTCTTTCATACGTGATATTTTACGACCAACCATTTTTCCAACCTGTTGTCTTCATATTTACTTTTCTTTCCGTTTCAGTTACATTGTAGCAAACCATGTGGTGCGTCTCGGACACTTCATGTCTGCGCATATCATGTATGGTACGATGCTTCGATTTTTTTCTGTTAATCATAAAGAGGTAAGTGTAACACCAAAGCTCCCACTTTCCTAATGTCTCGGTTCTTTTCCCCCCGAGACTTGTTCAGACTGATTAATCTTGTTTCACTCTGTCAGCAATGTTGGAGAGGTATATATATATTTGCTTGTCTGTTGGTCAACATATTTCCAAAAGTTCTCAATGAATTTCAATGATACTTTCTTGAAGAATTGGTTAAATTTAGAGGCAGATCCAGGATTAGTTTCGGATTAAGAGATATTATTCTGCATAATGGAAGGTTATTAACAAACAGTAATAAATACTAAATTACTAGAGAAGTAACTCGATAATTGTATATTTATTGTGAAAATCATGTTCTTTTCCTTGTTGGAAAAAAAAAAAAATTCCTCATTATTCTCAACGTCAGACAATTTTACAAATTGTTGGAGTTTTTCAGATTTTCAAAAATTGTTCAAAATATCTGGGAATTGTATATATTGTCTGGGGGTGGTTTTAAAAAAATTGGCTTTCCTTCATTTTATACTTATTAACAGCAAAATCTCTGAAGCATATAGATTTTAACACTTCCTGACACTCTCAATGTAACCAGTCAGAACTTCTGAACAATATTCTTTATTTAAGCATATTTTGTAGAATTACAGGCTGATGATATATTTTTGAGGTGTGTGTTTTTTTAAATTTATTTATTTATTTAAAAAAAAAATTTTTTATTTCATTTTATTTTTTTTTATGTATTTGAATAAAAAAAAAGTGGCTAGGGGTAACTGAATCAGGTAGAGAATCTTCAATTACCCTCAATGTTGACTTATCTATTGTCAGGAAAATTTGAAAACTCAGAGAAATGTCAGGGAATTTGAAAATAGCAAGTTGGTCAAAACCCTGTCAAAATCCCGAATGGTTGAAAATAGATTTTTATATCAGATTTTTTTCTTCCAATTCTTTCATTATGTTACAGGGAATATGGTAAGAAAGACTGACATTGGAAAAATAAAAAGTTAAAAAGCATTCATTTGGCGTCTAGAAAAAGACGATTTTCTGATTTCAAATTGTCTACCTTTGTTTTTCAGGATTTCAACCATTTGTAGTTTTATTTCAACCATTCGGGATTTTAAACATTTGGTTTTCTGTATATCGGGACTATGATTGGCATCCCTTTTTACAGTAGTATCCACCAATACCATGAAATGAAATAAGAATGGTGGTAGTTATACAGATTAGACCAACTCTTTTGTTTAAATCTCACAGCAAAGTGTGTTTGACAAGTGATTCCATTTTTTTATTGTTGGTTGTTAGCCAATGTTTTTCTTGCTAAACAAAGAAGTTTTGCTCTGTTGGCTGTCATTTTCTGCTTTATAGTATTGATGAATGTGACCTTGACAATTTTGTGCAAGATAAATCAGTGTCAAGATCATTGGAAAAAATCTTTGAAGTTGAAATAATTCATTATTAAAATTATTTTTTGAGTTTGCAGTTAACTACAGTTTATAATCAGCAACTTTTAGACAGTGATTTTTTTTTTTTTTCTTCTTCAAATTAAATTTTTATGGAATAGTTTTAAAGCTATAAATTGTTTTATTATTAAACATTTTCTTTTGTTCAAAATGTTTCTCAGAAGAGCTTTGTCAAGGTTTATTCGAGATTGTTATAAAAATCCTTTTTTTTCTCTTCTTTTCTTTCAACCAGATTACAGAATATTTAATTCCTTCTTACAAATATGGAACATTTATCAAGGTAAGTAATTTTTTGGTTTTCAAAATGTTTGGTTTTAAGTGGGCTCTTCAACACTTTTTTTTTTTTTTTTTTCCTTTTCTTTCAAGTAATTCTGTTTGCTTATGTATGTATCCTGCGTACAGATCACACCAATGGAGCTAAAGGGCTGATAATTTAAATATTAACTCCTGTCTGGAGACCTTTTTAAAAAAAATTTCAATTTGGAATTTTTATTTCTATTTTTTTTAACCACAATAAGTTCTCAGTGAGGGTTCCCTTCATTTGCCATGTACTTTTATGGTAAATTGATTCACCCGTAACTTGCAGACAAATTGAGTAATTAATGAGACCTGTATTATTTTTAATTTCTAGCATCACCGCCATCAGCATTTTAGCATCCTTCATTGGATGTAGACCTTCCCCAAAATTTGTCAAACCTCTTTATTGTGTTTTGCGTGGCCAATCCTCTCTGAACTTGTCTAGCTCATCATGCCTCCTTATTTTTTGCCGGCTACAATTTCACTTATGATCTTTTGGGATCCACATTGTGAGTTGTTATGTCCAGCAGTTGTCTGCCATTCAACATGACCAGCCCTTGAATTTTCTAATGGATTTTTCAATATCTTCTGATTCCTGTTTTTGCTCTGTGCCCTCTTGCGATCTCTCCCTGTGAGGTTGAGCATGATTCTCTCCAGCGCAAGTTGCATCGTTCTCAGTTAGAGGGTTAATCTTTTGGTTAGGTTCCATGTTCTGGCTAAATACTAGCGTAATACCTGTCAAAAATGACAGGATTATTTTTGTATGGATAATTTATACAAATATACATTTTAGTTTAAATGTATTTATTGCAAACAAAAAAATCTTCACTTCAACCAGAAGTTATTAGTATTTATTTTTTTTTTTTAATATTTTCTTTCACCTCAATTTTTTTTTGTTAGTTTTTGTCACGATACTTTTTTCTTTTGTTTTAGTTTCAAATGGCCAGCGACTCTTAGATTTAATATTCAGTTATCACAACAGTTATGTCACAGTGCTTGTTAGTTTAGATTTCATATGTAAATAACAACAAGCAGGAACTATTGAAATGCTGCACTAATTAAAATAGAAATTGTTATGCATGTTCTTTACTACTTAATTGTACTTGTTTTCATTAGCAGTGTTAATCTATTTCACATAGACCAGTAAAGATTATAATAGGAATCTGACAAAACGGACAGACAATTGAACATTTTAATTTTCATGTGTGGCTTTTATATGGAGAGATTGCTGTCTATAATGTTCAATATCATTTTTTAAAAAATATTTTTGAGTGCATTTTTTTTTTTTTTTTTTTTTTCATATTCAATTTTTTTTCTTTGGTTTGTCTAGATTTATGAATTTGTTCAGTTCCGAGAACGTTTGCAGAATTCGTTGCAGTATGCATCTGCTGTGGAAGAACGGTTATTGTTAGATCTGATTTTAGAAACTTGTAGGTAAGTCGACTTTTCTTAAATGCAGTTTTGCTTGCATTATATACATACCATCTATTCTTAATGGTCTTTTCTTTTAGTCCCCGGCTGAAAATTGGATAACAACGTTATTCCTTATTTCTATTGATATTCGGACCATCCTCATCTTTGTTGTTTTTCATACAACGTGAAAATTGGATAACAACGTTATTCCTTATTTCTATTGATATTCGGACCATCCTCATCTTTGTTGTTTTTCATACAACGTTTCGGCCGTTGCACTCTACGGCCTTCGTCAGGTATCATCTGGATGGTCCGAATATCAATAGAAATAATAATAATACCTCACCTCAAAAATTCCGAGATATACTAACGTTATTCCTTGATATATTTCAATGAAATGTTTTCATAAACCATTGATTCCCCCCCCCTCTGGTACTGCTGGTTTTTATTCATTTTTATCCCCCTGTGAAAAAAAAAAAAAGAAAAAAAGTTACTTTGTCATTCCTTAGTATGTTTCAATTAAATTTTGTTTGTAGACTTGTGGAGAGATTCTTTATTGGGAATGGTGAGTTATGGCCGATCCGATTGGTTGTTTACATTTTGGGCAACATGAAAGATTATGGTTTATTGAAACCCTGAATGGGATGTGCTTTATGCTGAGGAAGTATTTATAATAAGTATTGGTCAGTGTTTGGTCTTGTTTAATGGTAACTTGGAAAGTGAACTTGGGTGTGTTGTATTTGGAGGAACATTCCAGAAATTAGGTTCAAACTGGAAATCTTTTTTATTTTTTCAAATATGATTTTGAAGTTTTTCTCATAAATTTTTATTTTCAATCTTTCCCCAGTCACACAAATACAGAAGTAATGTTATCAAATATGGCCATCGATCCTGACAAAGGTGAGTCTCTCATCTCCTTTCTTCGTGTATTTGGGGTGCAGTTTTTTTTCTTATGCAAGCAGAGACTTATAAGAAAAAAAAGGTTGACTATTCCTCCCCTACAGTGGGGTTGAGGCGGGGTCAAAAGCGATATTAAACGGTACAGGGGTGATTGATCTAGAGAAAACGGCTGGTGGAGGAGGTTTTAGAGAAGTAGAAGTGGATAGCTGAGAGAAGGTAAAGTAATGATGATTAATAATCAATTATATACAGTCCTGTATGAAAGTTTCATTAACTTTTACCTCTCAGCATTTTTTTTTTTTTTTTTTTTTTTTTTTTTAAGGGTGTCAAGATTTTGTGCACTTGGTAATTTTGAAAGTTTTGAGTGTCTATTTGTATATGACTGAAATTGACAACATAGCACCGCTACAAAATTTCAATATACTTTTGTTTAGTGATAAGAGTTGCCTGCAGTATCAAGACAAACTACTTGTTTTTTTTTTTTTGTTTTTTTTTTGTTTTTTTTTTCCTACTGGGTGCTAAAGGGGGGGAAAAAGAACAACCAATCAAACAATAATTGACTAATGTAAGTAATGAAAAACTATTAGCTAGGAAAAAAGAACTGAAGTTTACTCTAAGAAAAACTTTGATGTTGATGAAGCGTCAAAAACCGCTTAAACACAGCTAACCATTTTTACTATTGAGTGACTCATCGAGATGTTTATTTTTTACTGGTATTTTGTTTCTTCTTGACTTTTTATTTGACTTTTGATCGCAGTTTCCTCAGCCTGTCAGTCTATACCAGTGAGTAAACAGCATGGATTGGGAATAAAGCAGAAACTGTTTAGTCAATACTGTAGATTGATGTCCTAGAGAGTGTTGATAAAAAAAAAAAAGCAACAAAGAAAATTAAGATAAAAAAATATTCTCTGTAGCCATGATCACCGACCCTGACCAAATGATAAAAAAACATAGGCTAGAGGTATTCTTCCCTTTTCACTTGTATGTCTATCCTTCCCTGTGTTTATTTTAATGCTCTTGGTCACATATTTTGGTATAGAGCTTCGAAAGCTTCCATGTTTATTCCAGTTGCCACCTATTAAAAAAACAGCTTTTTCATGGGGGGTTATTTGTCTTTTTTTTCATTTGCTTTCAAGAGGTGGCAACTATAATCCATTGTAAAATGTCAATTTTTTAAAAATTGACACTGCTGTGGCATAGCAGGTGTTTGTGGAAAAGCCTGGTTGGGATAAGATAGTATGTGGGTGAATTTATTGATTTAAAAAAAAAACAT
The DNA here is from genome assembly GCA_963457665.1 of Thysanoteuthis rhombus. Classification (NCBI taxonomy): domain Eukaryota; kingdom Metazoa; phylum Mollusca; class Cephalopoda; order Oegopsida; family Thysanoteuthidae; genus Thysanoteuthis; species Thysanoteuthis major. The sequence continues at coordinate 2,204,607 of OY735242.1, forward strand.
TACATTTTTTTTTTTTTTTTTTTCACACCTGTTGACAACTTGAATTAGCCGGTGTCTTTGATCTCATTGTCATATATTGCTTTACATAATCTGATATCACCGTCCAAAGAATCTGGACGGGGTAGGTGGGTTAGTCAAGTCTTAGTTAACTGATAAGAACTCACATAGAGGGGTTATTGTGAGAAAAGTCAAGCAACTTGGCTATAGTGATTCATTTTCCGGCAGAAGTGGAAATATTTATTTCTCATTTTCTTTTTATCTGCATGATAAATAAACCTAAGATTGTCTCAATCTTCAGCCATAAATTTCTAGGCAATTATTTTCTTTCATTGGCTAATAGCAATTGTTTCTGAATGGAAAAATTGAGTAATCTTGTTACCTAGGGTATTTAGGCACGTGCAAAAGATCCAAATGCTCTTCTTCATTTTTTTTTTCCCCTTGAATTAGAGACTGAAGACATGTTTGAAAATAATTTTATTTATTTATTTATTTTTTTTTTCTTGCTGGAAAATTTTATATACTTTTATGTATGTAATTACTTGATAACTATTGTAATGGTTCATCCAATAAAAAAAAAGAATCGAGATAACATTGTTGCTATTAATATTACTACAAATATGGCATCGAGGAAGGATAAAGGGTAGATTTGAAGGATGGATTTGAATTTCTGTCAATGGTATGGCACTTTTAGCTCAGTCGAGTAGAACAGCTTGTGGGTTAACCAAATTTCTCCTTGAGAGCTTATCCCTTATTTCTTTATAGTTGTCTAAAATTAATAATTATTATGATAATGGTTCATTTAATTGAAAAAAAAAAGGTTTTTACTGCCGTTAATTTTTTTTTAATGCAACTTGGTCTATTTTGTCTGTGAAAAACGGTTATTACCCTTGGTCTTAAAAAAAATCCTAATTGAATGCACAGACGACTTATGTAAATTCTGATACAGGGTTGCTTAAAAGTCTTTTTAGTTTTAAAGATTTTTTAAAAATTGATTTAACAAGTGAAATTTATAGATAAGGAAAATTTAATCCATCTATTTATGGGAAATTGTTTCTTTGAATTGCCCACCAATTCCTATTTTACCAATTCTTGCTTATAATTGCCCACCAATTCCTATTTTACCAATTCTTGCTTATAATTGCCCACCAATTCCTATTTTACCGATTCTTGCTTATAATTGCCCACCAATTCCTATTTTACCGATTCTTGCTTATAATTGCCCACCAATTCCTATTTTACCAATTCTTGCTTATAATTGCCCGCCAATTCCTATTTTACCAATTCTTGCTTATAATTGCCCACCAATTCCTATTTTACCAATTCTTGCTTATAATTGCCCACCAATTCCTATTTTACCAATTCTTGCTTATAATTGCCCACCAATTCCTATTTTACTAATTCTTGCTTATAATTGCCCACCAATTCCTATTTTACCAATTCTTGCTTATAATTGCCCGCCAATTCCTATTTTACCAATTCTTGCTTATAATTGCCCACCAATTCCTATTTTACCAATTCTTGCTTATAATTGCCCACCAATTCCTATTTTACCAATTCTTGCTCTTTCAATCACTTTCTGCATAATCGTCCTCATAAGTCTGTGTAATTTTTTTCATAACATTCTGCAGGACATCTGTTCCTCTTGCAAACGTTTGTGATTTTCAGCATTTCAGACTGAACATAGTATCCCTGTTTGTGGGTGATCCCTAACGGAACCCTATTCTCAAGATTGCGCTAACAATGAATCCTTAACTCAGATGGTAGTGTCCGTAGTTCAAATAATGAGAAGATGCAACTTGGGTTGAGGTATTTCAAAGTAAAAATTCTATTATTTCATTTCGTTGCTCAGTTGTGTACTTTTCCATGATGAATAGGGTTCCTTTATATATCTGAGTAGATGTCCACTCGGAAAGTATAATATTGAACACAATGCCCTTGGGGTATGAGTGAAGAGTGGAAAACTCCTCATCAGGACCAATTTCCTTGTGCTTCCAGCAGCTAATTGAGTACATTCTAAGCTGTGTGATTAGGGTTGATGTATCCCTTCAGTAGATTTGAATCTTCCCAAGGGTTGGTCATAACTTGTGGTCTATACCAGTCCTGAGATTTGCTAATCACTAAGCTAATGTTTGCAACAGAAAGTAGGCTTTGTCACACGCTGTCATACTCCTCTGGGGTTTGTCTCTTAAGAGGCGTGACACTTTACCTACCTCACCTTAGAGGAAAGAGGAAAAACATATATTAAAATGGAAAAAAAAAAAAACGTTATGATTGTTTTAAACACCCTTGTGAATTTTGCACCACCCTATATATTACTTTAACAAACCTGAACCTGTTGTCAAGTTGGGTAGGGTGCCTGATGTAGATCATAACGAGTTTGATTCTCACTGGGTGCCCAGCCCTTGTAACTTTATGTCAGAAGCAGCAACAATAATATAAAGGGGTATTGCCTATAATTTTGAGGAGTTGTTAACAATCAGTTTTTTTTTTTTTTTCTCAGACAATTGAACCCATTGTTTCTTTGTTATTTTTGTTATTCCCTCAACGTTTCAGCTGATCCATTCTTCAGCCTTCTTCAGTTATATTATCTGTATGTCAAGATAGAAAGACTATCTTTCTGGTAGTGTCAAACCAGAAAAGAACGGTAGCAAACAGAATCTAAAGAAGAAATAAAATTTCAGAAATAGTCCAACGGAAGACCGTTGGCCCGCCCAGCTGAAAAATTGTGGAGATCATAAAAATAATGAAAAGGACGAGACAAATTGTCCAAAAAATTCCTGAAGTATGACTAGGTGTTTACTAGCGAAATACCAAAACTGAATCTTAAAGGCTTCTGCGAGTCAGTTGTATGTTTTATGTGAATTGTATTTGAGGACAAATGTTGTGTATAACTATTTGATAGAGATAAAAACTGAATTAGTGATGAGTTGACGTATTGAATTATGAACCATTTTCTTCTTCTCTAGATCGGACAAATGGTGAAAAAGAATTACAAGATAACCGTGATTTCACGATAATGCACAATTGGGAACCTCCTGATGGGTAAGTGGCTATAATTTAAAAATTTAAAAAAAAATTTTTTTTTTTTTTTAAAATTTAAAAAAATTTTTTTTATTCCTTTTCTTTCAACGAAGAGGCTACGATTGTTGATTAAAAAAAAAACAAAAAAAAATACTTAATATTGGTTCATTTGGAGTTTTTAAGTGATTATGGCTGGCAGGATGCTCCAATGGAGCTAGATGGTTGAAAATTCAAACATTTACTCCTTTTGTCCCCCACACACCCGTCCCCCAAGAAGTCTGTAGTGGAGATTCAATTTTATGCTAAATTGGCCCCTTAATTTGTACTCAAGAGTTCACTGGTTAATTTTTTTCTTAATTTTTTGAAATTAAGGCTTGCTGTTATTGGATGCTGTACCTTGCCTGGTTAGAGTGGAAAGGGAAAGAAGCCAACCAGTTGGTTGACTGATCAGAAAGATATAGCAGCCAACCATGCACCATGAACACGAAGGACAATCGACAACAATCATTTGTAATAGCCAAGCTGATAATGGCGAGTTTTACGATATATGTATACACATATAATACATATGGTACAGATCAGGTCAGCAATATATAAAGCAGTCTGATATGTGATGGATTTATTTCATGGAGTGCTTGATACATTCAACTTTAAACTCTAAGTGTCAAGTTGGTTTAGAGTAGAGCTGGAAATATATAATAGGATGTGGATGTTAGTTTTTGCCCTCTTGGAGCCTCATCGGGCAAATGATGGTATGTCTTTTTAGAATCTAGTTAGAGGAATTTGGTGTGAATTTTTGTGGGTGTCATTGTGAGTGGGAGGAGTTATTCATTTTGTTTTATTGTTTTTAGTTGTGTGAATGCTTTTGCTGGTAGTTGTAAGTTACATGTCAAAGGGTGTGAGCTAGGCCTCGGAGTTATCTCTGAAAGGATGTTTAATTGTTCTCTGAGGGATGTTTTTATCTTGACTTTGATATTTGTCATTGGGTTTATTGCCTGTGGCTCTAGTGGACATGGATGTTGAATCTCTGTCTTCAGACAATTCTGTCTTTGAAAAATAAAACCTGACTTCCTTGTTTTGACTGCAAAAATCGCTGGATTAGCACAGAAGTGTTTAAACATTTGGTTAATTATGGATCATTTTAAGCATCTTTTGGGTATAATTTTTTACTTTTTTTTTTCTATTCATTCAGCACTTTTTAGCTGTTAAACTAGTGTATTTCTTGAATTGGCAACACTGGTTTTCAGTTTTCACAATTATTTCTGCTGAACGCCCATGATAATATGATGAAATGTACTAAATTTCTTTTCTTGAAGGAAAAAAAAAAACAAACTTGTTTACTGCCTCTTATTCAATCTTATGGTAAGACTTGTTTCAGCCTCAAATCTCACATTTGATGTGTGTTGTGAGAGTGCCTCATTCTGAAGACAAGAAGTTAGGAAGTTATATTGTAAACAGGAGTGGAGGAGTAAGTTATGCAATTAAGTAACAAATAGTGACCTGAGTTACGGTTGAAGTAACCAGAAGTTATTTGTTACTTACTGCAACCAGAGATGAGAACGACACAAATACAATGATTGGCCCGTTTGGATTACGTTGATATAAAAAAATTATACAACAAATTCTAAATTGAATTACTTAGTGCCCTTACACTGGCCATGGCCGTGGCTATCCCAGCTTGACTTCCACACATCATATTACTATTTATTTGGCCTACTTGTGATTATATGAATTAGAGGCGACAATCTGATGTCATCACTTACTTTACTCGGCTTTACTTCAACCATAGCTGGGGAGAGAAATGGATTCATACCTTTCTCAAGGGTATTTGCACAAAGTGAACACTAACTGTCCCTGCCAGAGTTTGGAGTCTGCCATGTCCGTTCTCTATGTTGATGCCTGTTTGGTTATTTTGCACTTACTTTCAAATTAATTAACCATTAGAGTAAGGGAAAGAAAATACCCAATGAATTCCTTAAATCAGTCCCTCATTGAACGGACACCAAGTTGACTAATTTGATAACCAATTAGAAAATAATTTTGCTATTTTTTTTTTCCTCTTTTGCAGTACAACTATCGAAGAACTCCAAGAAAAATCCTTTAAAGAAGAGGTGAGCATTCATTTTATTGCTGTTTTGCTGTAAGTGGATCTGTTGGAATCTGGAGGCTTTCCCATGCTTATAAAAACAAGAACCATAAGTTCAACGATGCATCCACCATCTGTGGGGATAGTAGCAGTAGGAGGAAGAATAGCAAGTAGTCTTTCTTTGAGTCACTTGTCTATATAACATGCATGTAAATATATGTATATGTAAATATATGTATACATGAGTACTCAGGAAGTATTATTTTCAATAAAAGTAGTTAATGGCCATTTTTGGCTTTATTTAAATGAAGATATAAAAGCAGCTGGTGAAAAGAAATTGTTTGGAATTATTCTTTTAATGACATCACACTTTTTCATTCCTTTCTTTTTCTGCTTGATAAAATTGCAACCAGTTGACTGACCACAAAATTGTCTTATTTCGATGCATTTAGAAACGGAACTTTTATCCGTGTGTACAGAACCCCCCCCCAAAATTCCTCAGCCCAACCAACTTCACACTTCTAGGGTGCTTGATGAATAAAATGAATTTATATGTATCCTCATTAATTCTGAGGATAATTGATCCAATAGTGTACAACAAGTCTGAATATTAGATGAAAAATAGAAAAAAAGGTAATTTTGAAAGTTACTGCCAGAAAATTTTTTTTTTTTTTCTTTTTCCCCTCCAGAAAAATTATTCTTTGAGCTTCCAATCCATTCTCAAAACTGACAGATTTACAAAGATCTTTTATAGATTAAAAGTGCAAAGAATATCTTTTTATCAAATGTTTGATGTAATCAAATCTTAACCCAGTGATGGGGAGCCATTTTAGCAGGATGTGTTGAAATTTTAATTTTTGCAGAAAAATCATGGTGTCACTTGTATTTACTTTGGCTCCTTGTTTTTTCTTTTGTTTTTTTTTTTTTTAATTTTATTTAAGGGATTTATTTTTCTAATATATTGATGAAACCTTTTTTAAATTACAATAAAAAAAAAAATCACCAGTTTTTCTGGGGATAAGTAACTTTCTCAAATGTGTTATCTGTTTTTTTTTTTTTTTTTTTTTTAAAATGCTGTGTCTCTGGGTGCTCCAAGGCATATTTTGGGGACTGCAACCTTAAAAATTTGCAGAAGTACGCCACTAAGTACCATCTAAAAACATTTTTTGTTTTTTAGGTTTTTTAGTCATTTTGGACTTGTGCTGGTATTTTTAAAAAAATTTTTTTTTTTAGATAATTTTAGATAGAAGATAAAATTCTTTTTAGATAATTTTGGACAATTAGTTCTTGTGCAACTGTGGGTTATAGTGATTCGTTTTTGCGAGGTACGGATATTAGTTGATAATCTTCACAGGTTCGGTTGTTGTTGCTTCTAATTAAAGTGTGGAATTTCTCTGGATTTCTGTTAATTTGAATCAATTTCCCATTTAATCTGTTTAGAAAGCCTGGCTAAAATTGCACAGCTACATGTTACGAATATTGGTAGCCTCAATCAGGCTTGGACGACAACCGGATTCTCATCCAGTGGAGAACGGCACAACCCCACCCGCTAGCAAGCGACCGATGATCGAAGTATTGCAGGATCTAGTGGAGCTATTTAAGAAACACACGGAGGAGTGCAGTCATTACAAAATACCCATTAAGGTAAGTACGTCAAAGTTTGCTTAGTGTTAACAAGGAATCCCCCCCCCCACTTTCTATTGGATCAAAAAAGCTCAATTGGGAAATTGGATCAGGGTTTCTATTGGGGAATTAGCCATAAATTGCCAGGGAGAACGTAGACTAACGCCCTAGCTAACACCTTCTCCACCCCAATAATACCCCCTCCTTCTCCCAATAATTTCTCCGCTTCCCAATAATTTCTCCGCTTCCCAATAATTTCCCCGCTTCCCAATAATTTCCCCGCTTCCCAATAATTTCCCCGCTTCCCAATAATTTCCCCGCTTCCCAATAATTTCCCCGCTTCCCAATAATTTCCCCGCTTCCCAATAATTTCCCCGCTTCCCAATAATTTCCCCGCTTCCCAATAATTTCCCCGCTTCCCAATAATTTCCCCGCTTCCCAATAATTTCCCCGCTTCCCAATAATTTCCCTGCTTCCCAATAATTTCTCCGCTTGCCAAAAATTTCCCCCCTTCCCAAAAATATCCGCCCCTTCCCAATAACTCCCCCCCTTATCCTTGCATTATCCCCCCCATTAATAAATGTTTTTAATTTCAAAAAATCAAAATGTTAATTTTTTTTTTCTTCTATGAAAAAAATGGTGTTAGTTTTGGAGAAATAAAATGAAGACATGACGGAATCGTTAATGAATTATTAAATATATATGGCAAAAATGGAACTCAGTTTGAATACTGCATTTCTATATGATTTAATGAGAAGAAAGGCTAAAGACGACATTTCATCTACAACAACCTCATGAATTATATCTCAAACCCATGAAAAAAAGAAAGAAAGAAAATCAACTGTTGACTCTCTTTTAATTGATCTTTATTATCTGTGTTTTTCAGTATCCAATCCAGGGTCCGTTTGCAACACGAATATCTCCCTACCTTTCGCAGAATCACCATCAGGTGTTTTTGCTTATGGTAGAAAATGTACTCTATGTTCATCGCTTATGGGAAGAAGGCTTAGGTAAGTTTCCATTTTGTGCCAGAGTATGGTGACCTCTGTCATAACTGCCAATGGACATACCAGCTATATTGCAATGTTTGACAAGGCATGTACTAACTAGCTTACCCCTTTCTCTGTATAACAGTAGTGTACTAGCGATGAGACCATCATTAGGATGACTGGTAGTGGGACAGAGCACCAGGAGAAGTGGATTTCCATTCAATGGATTTTCCAGCCATTTATTATAAACAAAAAATTAGCCCACCTAGGGCAATGGTACTTTAGTCCACTTCAAAGTACTCTCACACACTGTGTCCCTTCCATTATTCAAAATTTCCTGCTAAGTTTAAGTATAGATTTATTGTTAAATTCTTTTATGTACAACTTACTCACTAACAGATTTTGATAACAATAACTGTGATTATTATAAACAGTTTCCTCTACATAAAGAAAAAATATTGCAACTATTTATAGCAACTTTAGTTCGGAGAATCTAAAATATTTCCATTTTTGATGTAGACACATTTTGGCCAATTCATTCTACAGCCTTCTTCAAGTGTAAAATGTGATATCTGTTGGGAAAGAGTCTATAGAGTTTTTTGGAAATTAATCTAACATCATAATGAATTTATATTTGAGATTGATAGTGCTAAGTGAACAGAAGTAATCTCAGCTGAAAATGAGTTTAGATTATCCGATGAAATGTTGGTATGTTAATGACTCTTAAAGTTATAGACTGTAGTAATTGTTCTGCTAGGTTCTAAACTATTTGCAATATTGTTTGATGACCTGACTAATGTTTTCAACTATCAAACACCCAGAATTAAACCAAAGGTTTTTTTTTTCTCCCCTTAGATAAAGCGGATGAAAAAGAAGAGGAAAAACTCCGGACATCAGTCACTTCTATTATTGAAGGTAAAATACTTATGATTCTTAATTAAAGGGGTCTGAATTCTACATTTCATTCTTCTTTGATTGAATTAAATGTGATCTTCAAAATTATGCTTTTGACTTGATTAATTTTGGGGTCTGAGTTCTGTGAGAGTGTTTGGAAAGTAATTACGTATTTTTGTGTTTGGAAAATTGTGAATTTACAAAAAGGAGATGAAAACAAATGCCAGTGAAGTTAGATTGAATACTTTTTATCAATAATGTAATCATCATTATCAATGACAGTTGTGCGATGGAGGCAGATTATTGATTCTTCATCTGAAAAGATTTTTTTTTAAATTTATTTTTTCAATTTCGAATTTTTCAATTTTTAAAAAAATTAAAAAAAAGAAATTTTTATTAATTTCTTTTTCGTTTTTGAATTTTTTTGTTTATTTTTTTATTTATTTTTTTATTTAAAAAAAAAAAAAAAAAAAATTTTTTTATTGCAGTGAAATATGTAAATACTTTCCAAACACGTGAATCTAATATAATTACAATTTTTTTTAATCTAAAATTTTTATTTTTATTTTTCTCCTCTTTTCTCAAGTTGGTGTTTGTTTTTTTTTTTTTTTTTCCAGGTTTGGTGTCCAAACACAAGTGCAGCTTAATTACGGAGGAGAACGGCAAAAAAACCTGGAATTTGAATTTACTTGAAAATCTTGTATTGCTTGCAGAGGTAAAGTCCAAGCTTGACAAAAGTTCCGTCTAAAGATGAAATTCTGTTTTTGAAAAATGAGAATTTGGTTGTGTGAAAATTGCTTAATTAGCATGGAAGTGCTAAAACATTTCGGGCCATTTTTAAAAAAAAATTTATTATGCCTTTCAGCCATTTGAAAGATACTAACTAATGCTATTTTTTGAGTTGGTGAATTTCAGTCTGGGCAATTTTTTCTAATAACTCAGTATCATCCATAAGTGTTATTTCAAGAGGGGACACAAGCTTGCAGGAAAAAAGTGGGCATTTCTCTAATTATTTGAACAGTAAATAGTGCAATACCTATATCAAGCTAAATCATTCAGAATGAGTGCAGAAAAGAGATTGATATGTTTGATTTAGATTTGTCTTTCCAAAAGGGTGAAGATTTCTGGCGTATCAAGCCTTTTGCTCCCCTCCTGCAGATCAAACTTTGAACGTCTCTTGAAGGTAATGAAGGTAGTTGGTGTGCCTAGAGGCAAAGTCCAACTAAAATGGTTGTAGTGGTAAATAGGTTGAACTACTGGAATAAGACATTATGAAATACTGTATATTTTGGTCGATAAGCCGAGACCCCAAATTCAGTTCGAATTCTGTGGTTTTTACTTTGGTTTTTGTGTCTGGTTTAAAGGACAACCCCATTTCACAAGATAATTTTTGAATATGTGTCATCTCATCAGCTGAAGTATCGTAAATATTTCTTTATCACACAGTTTTACAAGTATGAAAATCAATTGACCTGGAGAAAGACTACTTTTGCTTCCTCTTCCCACCGCTATTACCACGGACGGTGGACGCATCGTTGAACTTGTGGTTCCTGTTTAGAATAATTTAAACATTTTTCCATCAAATTGTTATTCCATGGTTATCCACCTTGCATAGTACAGAGCTCTCACCATTACATTTCCTTCATTCTTTTCCAGACCATATCCCACGTGACGATTCTTGCCGGTGTCTGTCATCGTATCTTGAAACCAATGAAAACGTCCTGGGCCCGGAAGAACAAAAAGAAGAAAGAGATAAATATTCCCCAGGTAAGTAAATTTTCTTTTATTTCAATTTGTGTACTAGTAGATCTACCCAACATAGCTCAGGTTTTGGCTGAGCATATCAGGAGGTGACCTGAAATACCACTCCCGTCTCTTTAACAGAGAAACATTGAGTACCATCTTAAAAGTATTTGCTCTGACTGAGCCAGGGATTGATCCTTGCTTGCTTATGATACCTGGTATCCACAGATGGTCACCCATGACCAGGTTCAATGTTGCTTAACTTTGATGATTGTATCCTATTTGACCTAGATTTTAATACTTGAAAGAAAAATGTATTTTGGAAATTAAATGGGGTAAAATTCAAGATTAGCGTCTCAAAGGGAGGTAATTATCTCCTGAACGGTATTTTTTTTTTTTTCTTTGCAAATTTGAAAATCTTCCTTGATCAGTTTTAGGGTTAGGGTTGTTTGTATGAATCGTACATTGAGAAAATTTCAAAATTTGGGAAGAAGAAAAAATGCAGTTCTAAGATCCCTAGACAAACGTAGTGCAGCGAAATTTAATGTGGAAAAGGTAACAATCACCCAAGTTTAGTTTTTTAAGTTGGCAAAATTGAATTGCCCAATTCGGAATGCTTTATTCTTCAATTTTTTTTTTTTTTTTTTTTTTTTTTTTTGGTGATTCGTTTGAAGCAGAATTTGGTTATCTCCCTTTAATATAAGAAGCTAATCTTGAGTTTTATGATGAAATGACATTTGAGAATGTCTATCTAAAGGTAGATCTTCTGCAATTTCTGATGAAATTGAAAAAAAAACCTTGAGAAATTATCAATGTTTGTGATTTGAATTGTACTAAGTATAAAATATTCTATTTTCTGTTTATCCCTGTAAACACTTAGTGGAACATAGAACCACAATCACATCATACCAGAAAACTTGGTTCCGGCTATCATGGTGTGGTGTAGAAACCTTAAACAAAATGTGAAGTTCTGAAAACTTGACAAATGTCAGATTCTCTTTTTCTTTTCTTTCCTTTTTTTTTTTTTCTTTTCTTTCCCTTTTTCCTTTTTTCTTTTCTCTTCTTTTCTCTTCTTTTCTCTTTTCTCTTCTTTTCTCCTTTTTTTTCTGTTTCCTCTCTTTTCTTTCCTCTCTTTTCTTTCCTCTCTTTTCTTTCCTCTCTTTTCTTTCCTCTCTTTTCTTTCCTCTCTTTTCTTTCCTCTCTTTTCTTTCCTCTCTTTTCTTTCCTCTCTTTTCTTTCCTCTCTTTTCTTTCCTCTCTATTCTTTCCTCTCTATTCTTTCCTCTCTATTCTTTCCTCTCTATTCTTTCCTCTCTATTCTTTCCTCTCTATTCTTTCCTCTCTATTCTTTCCTCTCTATTCTTTCCTCTCTATTCTTTCCTCTCTATTCTTCAATATCTCTCTCTCTCCTCTAATCAGTTACACTCAAATATATTTTCATCAAAGAAACAAATGTAGCCAAATGCTATCAGAAATTATTTAAACATATTTGCAGGTTTTCAAGTCTTTTTTTTCTTTATTTTTAAATTCTCAACTTGAATTTTTATATATATTTATTTCATACATTCCATGATTCTTAATTTCTTTTCTTCTTCTACCTCTTTTGTCCTGTCTCTCCTGAAAGCCTAAAACTTTTGAGAACTTCAACACCCTAACCATGGATCTGGAGAAGTCAACCCATGAGCTGCACAAGGCGGTCACTAACATTAATCCAGTCTTTCAGGCTTTGGATCTCTCTCGTCTCAATCTCTGTGAAAGTATTTCTTCTGAAGAGGTAAGTCAACACGCCTGACTGAGGCTATGAATTGAACCTGGGGATCACGAACTGAAGCCCCATAGACTGCTTCCCTTTCTATATTGACGAAATATTTCCGTTCGCCAGACGCTATAGTTTGGTGAGGGATGAACTGATGGAAAACTCACTCTGGCAATGAAGGGTTTGAGGCTTACTCTTTATTTCCAATCACACTCTTCACTCCTAGCCATAGAATGATGGCCTGCGTCAATGTTGTGATAAAAACAACAAAAAAAAAATTAGTTTAAAAAAATGTAGACAAAATTATCATTAGGTCTGATTAATCTCTCTGTAGAAACTGTTACATGATCAACATCTCTTAGCAGCGTGCTGTGTTGTGGTGATCATTAAAAAGTCCAAATTTAAAAAGAAAAACAAACACATTTCTAAACCTTGAGTAAATGCTTGAATTTTAAACTCTCTAGTTCCGTTGGTGCACACACATACAGAGATCCGCTTAAAAACTGTAGAAACCTGTGTTGACTGGGCGGTTTTAGTTGACAGTTTTCTGATTGTTGGGCTTTTTTATATTTTGTGGGACAGGCAGGTGAAACTGGCTAAGGGTGTGGAGATTTAGGAAAAACCTAAATCCTACAAATTGTTGTCTTGATGAAGAGAATGAAAATTCCAGTTGTCGATGGACATTTAGTGAGCGTTTCCCAAAATATTTTATTGTATTAAGTGGTAAATAAGCCATGGTGGTAATGGTTAATGATAATGGCAATCTGATAAACTGCTGAAAATTCAACAGTAACGAGAATAACTGTTTTTGTTTTATTAAGTTAGCTTTAGTTTTGTTAAATTTTTATCTTTAATTTTATTTTGTAATTTTTTTTTCTCTAAAACCTTAAAAAACGGACGTAGAATGCTGAAATCTTAATATGTTGTAGTTCAGACTTACAGTTCATTTAAAGCTCTGTCGGATGTAAACTAATGTCGATTCAATTTGTTCATTTAATGATCCATGTACACCATCTCTATTATGATTCGGACTATCCTCATCTTGGTTGTTTTCCATATAACGTTTCGGCCGTTTTACTCTACGGCCTTCATCAAGTATCATCTGGTAGGTGTGGGGGAAGTACCGAACCGAACCCTTTATTTAACCAACGGGGGAAAATAAAGGGTTCGGTTTGTTACTTCCTCACACACCTATCAGATGATACCTGATGAAGGCCGTAGAGTACAACGGCTGAAACGCTGTATGGAAAACAACCAAGACGAGGATAGTCCGAACAATAATAGAGATAATAATAATACCTCATCTCCAAAATTCAGAGAAACATCTATATACCCCTTGATCATCATCTGATATTGGCATATTATACCTTTTTGGAAAGTTCTATGTCTAAGCTACAACGTATTAAATTTTTACTCTCTAGGTTTGTTTTAAAGGGGTTTAGAGCAAAAATGAGAACCAAATCTAAATTAAAATAAAAATTAGTGGTTATCTTAACTTCTGCTAAATTATGAATGGTTTAATGCTTTCGTTCGTTGTGCCCACTGCTGCATACAAGACCTGTTATTTCAGCTGGTGATATTAACCTATATATGCCTTCAGGCCTATCTTCATTTTGTACACCCGAAAAAAATGGCCTTAGAAAATTTGTTTTTTTTTATAAAGCAGATCAAATTTCCTATGAACACTCCCAAGATAAGAAACTTGCTTTCAGGTTTTATACTAATAAATTGCTTATATGCTTTCATTTACCAGAGTATGACTTGAGAAAAGTTTAGACAAAAAATACAGTCACACATATGGTGTATTTATGAAAAGATTTATTTGATGAATGCATAGTACCTATAAACAAATGACAGGATTATTAATGTATGGATAAATTTTACAAGTATAGATTTTGATATAAATCTATTTATTGCAAAAAAAAAAAAATAGAAAACATACTGTATCTCAAATGAAATTTATTTCTCTGACTCTCAACAACACTTATTTTTCTGTTTCTTTGTAATTTTAAATCCACAAAGCAACGAAAAATTCAGTTTTATTCATGAAAAATTAGAGATGCCTATATTTAGTGTTCTACTGAGCAATCAGCAGCTGTAGTAGTAGTAGCTGTGAGAACACGGTTGATTCTCCCTCTTCTTTCTCTCTGTATGCTCTAACATGATAAATGCCGACAAATGAAAACATGATATGGACGTCTAGATTAATCCCCGCTACCCACAACCGACCAGTTTATTCTGACATTTATATCTATCTATCTGGACATGACCCAGCCTTAACTGTTCATAGTAGAATTTTGCACACACGCTCTCCTCTATGGGTAGGGAGAATGCTTCCCCACCACCTCCAAAGGTTCTTATTAGGACGTTTAATTTACAATGAGAGATTATGCCAAATTGGCCCTTCAGTTTGTGTTCAGTAGCATTTATGCTTTTTATTTTATTTTTGGTTGTTTTGTTTGTTGTTGAAAATTTGTACTTGTTAGTGTTTAAAAGCAAGAAAGTAACTTATTCATTGATCACCCTTTTTTTTTCCAAAATTTCAATCATGTGACTAACCAGACCTTTTTCTTTTTTCCTTTCTTTTTTCCTTTCTTTTTTCCTTTCTTTTTTCCTTTCTTTTTTCCTTTCTTTTTTCCTTTCTTTTTTCCTTTCTTTTTTCCTTTCTTTTTTCCTTTCTTTTTTCCTTTCTTTTTTCCTTTCTTTTTTCCTTTCTTTTTTCCTTTCTTTTTTCCTTTCTTTTTTCCTTTCTTTTTTCCTTTCTTTTTTCCTTTCTTTTTTCCTTTCTTTTTTCCTTTCTTTTTTCCTTTCTTTTTTCCTTTCTTTTTTCCTTTCTTTTTTCCTTTCTTTTTTCCTTTCTTTTTTCCTTTCTTTTTTCCTTTCTTTTTTCCTTTCTTTTTTCCTTTCTTTTTTCCTTTCTTTTTTCCTTTCTTTTTTCCTTTCTTTTTTCCTTTCTTTTTTCCTTTCTTTTTTCCTTTCTTTTTTCCTTTCTCTTTTCCTTTCTCTTTTCCTTTCTTTTTTTCCTTTCTCTCTTTTTTTCCTTTCTCTCTTTTTTTCCTTTCTCTCTTTTTTTCCTTTCTCTCTTTTTTTCCTTTCTCTCTTTTTTTCCTTTCTCTCTTTTTTTCCTTTCTCTCTTTTTTTCCTTTCTCTCTTTTTTTCCTTTCTCTCTTTTTTTCCTTTCTCTCTTTTTTTCCTTTCTCTCTTTTTTTCCTTTCTCTCTTTTTTTCCTTTCTCTCTTTTTTTCCTTTCTCTCTATCTTTTTTTTTTGTCTATGTTTTTTAATCATAAACCATACCGGTTGTATTTTCATCAAGTTAACTCAATTTTTACCATTACCAGTGCTTAATTCGCCAAGTAAAACACAGCATATGAGTGGCTGTGATTCATAATTTCCCTTGGAATACATGTTATCAGATTTTTCTTTTCTTTCCTCCTTTCAGGATGATGCTAACATGGAGAAGTCAATGTGGAAAAAAGTTGAGGAAAGCTATCAACAGTCTGCACACGAGTTGACTGAATTACTCCACCATAAACTGGAGTACCTCTCTTCTCTCCATCTATGAGACGCATGGCCAATCGTCACACACCTTCCTGGACACTACACCTTGGAAAAAAAAAGAGTTTTAATGACGTGGTATTATTAATAATAATGACTAAAAACATTACCAGAAAACAAACCAAAAAAAACATGTGACAATTGCAGTAATGAATTGAATTTTGTGAAAAAAAAAAAACAACAGATGGAAAAAAAAACACTAAAAAAAAAACACCCACCCTTCCAGACAGGGTGGCCAGATTGGGCTACAAAGGGAAATAATCCAAACTTTATCTCTGTGACTCACCCAACACAGCATTGAAAAACCTTTGAGTTTGGAAATCTAGCAAATCTTGAGGTAAAGGTTCAATCCCAGCCTTTAAGCCTTATATTGCTATTGAAGGCTGAAATTGAGTCTCTGTCTCTAGATTTTCTCTAATTTCTGAATTAGACACTATTCCAATGCCTGTGTTGAGTAAGTATGAGAGATGAAGTTTGGATTCTTTCCCCTTGTAGTCCAATCTGGCTACCCTGCCCCACCCTCCCCGATTGAGGTGTAAAGACTATACTTTCCAAATATTTTGAAAAGTTTAGGGAGAACAAAGAAAGAAAGAGAGAGAGAGAGATTTTTTCTTTTTTTTTTTTTTCAATTTTTTCTTTAATTTATTCTCTCTGTTTTTTATTTTTATTTTTTTTTTTAAAAAGTTTGAATTGTTTTTTGTCTTGCTGCATATTGCGAATATACCTTCTTGGAAATTTTAGACACCATTAAACATTGTTTATAGACTTTGAAAAAAGAAAAAAAAAAATTACCAATAATTAATATCCCCCCCCCCCTCAAAGCACTTTCATTTAGGAAGACATAAACTTTAATTTTCGTACAATTCATCGCGTTTGGTGATGAACACAAACTAATACTTCTGTCACTCTTTTAAACAATTAACTTCTGTCACTAATGAGTTTAAAAAATGTTTGTACTTTATTGTATAATTAGTGGACGTTACAAGTATAATACCAGATCATTTAATTGGCAAGCTTGTGCCCAGACGGGACCTGTATTTCTGGACCAAAGCTTAATATTTGAACTTGAATATAATCAATATAAAATAACGAAGGGAAGTAAAGAATTGTATTTAACAGATACAAATTAATCCACTTCTAAAGCAGTGTCTGTTTGATCTCTAATAGTTGACTTGAAATTCTTAAAATAAAGTAAACAAGCTTGGCTGCACTAGGGCCAAACTCCCTTGCTTCATTAAAATCTTAAAAGGTAAATGAAACAGAATTAATTTCTCCATACCATATTATTCCAAAACTGTCTCATTTCAACTTAATTAATAATTCCTGTAAATGGGATTTGCTAACTTTAGCAGAACAAGTCAACCTGAGTTGGGTTTTAGAAGTGGGACTGTATTCGTCATCAATTTTTGCATACGTCACTGTTATTTGTGCATGATGTCATTGATTTTTGGTCTGACCATTGTCATCTGTTGTTACGTATGAAAATGAAATCGAAACTCAAGAGAAGGAGTCTGACAAAAATATATAAGTATATGTAGAAAAGTAAAGAACAAAATTGTTTATAACATGGTCTAATTAATCCACTTCAAAAACAAGGTCTGTTTAATCCATTAATCTTCATCTGAAGATAATACAACTACACTACAAAAAGATTAAAACAAAGCAACTAAGGAATGAACCTCTATGAACCCTGCCAGATTAAAAAAATAGCTGCTTTTCTGGCAATTCTGGTTTTCTGGAAGCTGGATAAAAGGTCTGGTACTGTGTTAATTGATTTTTGAAGAAAAAAAAGCAAAAAAAAAACTTGAAATCAAAAAGAAATGAACCAAAAACATATCTACAATATCAAAAATGATCGATTCTTTGGCGTTTTTTTTTCGTATATTCACAATATGTGGCCTGAAGGATAAAAGAAAAAAAAAAAAAATACCCTAATTTTTTATTTTGGGAGGTGGGGTGTGTGTTTTTTTTCCCCACCCCCCTTTCCTCGTTTGTTCTTTCGTAAAAGAATGAGAAATTGAATATAAAAAAAACAAAACAAAACTTGACACAAGCCCCTCCCCCACCACCCGTTATCCATCCTACCACCTCTATCTTTCCCCCACCCCCTACAGAACTTTACCACCCCCCCCCGCCCCACACACTTTATCACCATTTGGCAAACTAAGTTAATTTTTTTGTTTCTTTTTAAAAGAAATAAAGTTAGAATTTACTTTTTTAACAGAAAAAGAGGTGATGTTCCATTTTTTTTTCCGTAAAGATCTTTGAAAAAGGGAGGATAAAAGTTAATTCCTGCAATTTATGCATAAAATGGAAATGGTTCCTGTTAGCCGTAAAATGAACTAAAGATTATCTCCCTTTTTCAACAATAGGAAAAAAAAAAACAAAACGAAACAAACTTCATTTCCGTACAAACCTTTGAAGTTTCACACACTCACCCACTCGATGTTAAAAACGGCGCACAAATAAAAACAATTTAACAATTTAATTTATTCAAAGCAATATCAATCTGTTTTTCTTTCAAGGGGGAGATAAATCTTCCTCTCATTTTAAGGCTAACATGAGTTATTTCCATTATATATATGCATTCTGGGAATCTACGGGGGTGGGGAAATAACCAACTAAAAATGATCACAATAAAACAGGAATTGACGGAAATTCCCGTCATCCGCAGCTAATGGGTTGATGGTTGGAATCCAGGGTTTAATTGTTTGGATTCTTGAATGTATTGCTCTAAACGTTATTATTCCAACTAATCCATGAATTCTGAAAAAGTTTCCGTGGATTCCGGATAATAGGGCCGTTTCGGCACTAACAATTATGGACCCAATAACCAGCTGGTCCAATTAAACAAACTACTTGATTTTCTGAGAAAGGAAAAAAATTCACATGAAACGGTAAAGATTTTTTTTGATTTAAGGAGTAACAACTTGTATAAAGACCACAATTCTTTTCCACTTATCTTTAAAATTTCGTATTCAATTCATGAGCTAGGAATAGTTGTTTGGAAATAAAGAATATAGTAATTCTTTCAGATTTTATTGAAAAAAAGTTGAATCGGAAGCACTGCCGCTTGGTCCAAATAAACGGCTCATTGATCAGATTAGCGATAATTACATTCTTTTGAAAAGGTTCTTACGAAATTGGTCCTTTTATGCGGCTGGTCCTAATAACCGTTGACCCTATTGGGCGAAATTTGAATTCTTATGGGATTATTTATATATTGGAAATTTCATTACTTGAAAGAAAAAAAAAACACGTCACGCAATAGCGTTTGCATTCACGTGGTTCTATCAAAATTTAATAAAGAAGCTGCAAAGCACAAAATGGATCCATGTATTTGAAAAATAGGGTTTTGATTATGGAGAATTTTCTGTAATGTTCCAAGATTAGATAACCAGTTTTTGTGTGTGGTTATTCTTACGTTTGTGTGCGTATTTTTTATTTTTATTATTTTTTTTGGTTGCCCATTTCAAGTTCCACCAACATAACTTTTTCGTTTTGCGGCTCCTTTCGTAAATTTTGAATACTTGGCATTTTCACTCATTTGGTGTTCTATTTATTGCGTGACATTTATTTGGTGGGGAAGAAACGAAATTTTCAATATTGTTTCATTCAAATTTACTATTTTTACACGTGTGTGTATATATATATATATATATGGAGGCTGAAAAATCTACCATTTTCTTTCTGTGGAGTTCGAGCGGTTTCTTCACTATCTCTAACTTGGAGACTTGATAGATTACTACTTAAACGTTGTTAATAGTGTAAAAAAAATGTTTACATCTTGTCAACATCTCGAGTTTCAATAAGGAGCCACTGAACTCGCTCGAGTGGAAGAATTCATCGTTTCAAATAGTTGGTAGGAGATATTTTTACAAGCAAAATTGTTACCGGCTAACTGGAAGAGTTAATTGTTATGGATGGAGAAAAAAAATTACATATACACACACACACACACACATATATATATATATATGTATATATATATATATATATATATATATATATATATATATATATATATATATATATAAGCTGTAATAGGTCTGTCAATGAGAACCACAAGTTCAACGATGTGTCTACTATTTATGGTAGTTTGAGAAAGAAGAGCAAGTATTTCTTTTTGATTCGACTGATTGTCATACTTGCTGAATATTTCCATATCGTAGCATTTTACAAGTATTTCAATAAATATCGTTAAAGGCCATTACAAATATGCGGACCTCGTGCAATCTATGTTGACAAAGCAGCAGGTAAAAAAATGATTGGAGTTGACGTTTTTCTTGACGTCACACTTTTTTGACACCTAATCTCTTCCTCCCTCCCTTTGTGGTTTAATGTGAATGGATCCAACCAAGCGCGAAGCTTTTCACCTAGATTTGTGGACTCATCAAAAAACTATTAGGTGTATAAGAATTTGTATACTGTATCGCCCATAAATGAGTACACCCTCTTACTACTTTCAAATTTAATTTTCTTCCTAAACAGAAAAGCAGATAGACTTTGTTTTTTTTTTTTTGTTTTTTTTTCTCGTACGGGATGTACTTATTTTTGGACGGCAACATTCATATTCTTGGCAGCAGTCTCAGTGCTGTTGAGTTAGATCGTAAGAGCTGATAATATCCGTCTTGATTGTGTAAGTTTCCACTAGAAATAATAAAATCCTATTTTTTTCTTACTGGTAGGGTGTACTCATTTAGAGTCAACACAGTATATCTCAATTCCCAGAAAGAAAAAAAAAACTCGCTAATTCTGGTCAGTTAAACAAAAGGAACACAAGACGGTGTCTGTATACAGCAGGTGGTTATCTTATATTTATTTATTAATTTCCATTTGATGAAGTATTATAAACTATAACAGGTGTTCCCTGTTGTAACGTAGGTGTTGGGGGTCCAAGGAAGCCCGACCGTGTTATAATCAAGCTGTGATAACAAGGGTTGGTATGGGCGAGAGAAAGATGAAAGATAGCGAATATCGTCTATCGTATGAAAATTGAGATTTAGACAAATAAGCAGTGGAATTCTTGAT
Source organism: Thysanoteuthis rhombus (assembly GCA_963457665.1). Lineage (NCBI taxonomy): Eukaryota > Metazoa > Mollusca > Cephalopoda > Oegopsida > Thysanoteuthidae > Thysanoteuthis > Thysanoteuthis major. The sequence continues at coordinate 2,225,305 of OY735242.1, forward strand.
TGTTTCCGCCCCCCCTTTAATTAAAATTACAATATACTACAAAGTATACCAAATTTCAGTTTTTAAAAACAAAATATTCACTCGATGAATAAGCCTTTCAACCTGTAAGCTGCTGTGATTTCAGATTCCTTGTATCTGAGCTTACAAATGGAAAGACACAAATTGATAATTTAAAAAAAAATTTGTCTGTTGGTTTCTAAGTGCAAGCCAAATAGATTTTTCAAGTGAAGGTGGGCTGGGAGTTGTTACCTTTACTACACCGTAAGCCTATTTGATGATGAAGTAGCGCTCAGCCCGAAATATCTGGCTTACGAATTCCAAGGGGTATTCTGTCTTGGTGACTTTTTTGGAACGTGTGGGCGGTAATAAAAGCTTAACATTGGTGTCAACCAACCATCCGCCTTATATTGCGAACCATGTTATATTGGGGGTGCCTATATTATTAACTTTTGACAGTATTTTCCTTCTTCTTGGCTTATTTTATTTTTGGTTACTTTAGATCACAACTCGACTCAGATTGTCGACCTACGATCCAAGTTATTTATTTACCCGTTCTCGGCCTGAACATAAGATATTAAATCTCCATCTTCTGACGGAATTCCATCTTTGACAAATTGGTTGAATTCTTGCGGTAGATCCAATAATGCAATCTTAGGCAGTTTTACGACCCTCTTCAGCGACTTTTTGGCGTGTTTGTTGGTTTTTTTTTTTAAGCTATCTTTCATATCATTCATTGCTTCTTGGCAATGAAACTTGCACGAAAAAATTTTTCGTTCGCAATCCAGAGTTAGTCCTGGCAATTTTTTTCTGTTTCCTAATTGTAAAAAAGAAAAACAGTAATCGAAAAATAGTTGTAAAAAAAATGAAGTATTTGTGAATCATTATTTATCTCAATGGCCGCGTATGATAAGTGTCCAAGGAACCATCTTAAATACTTTAAATATTTTCGGTTTTTTTTTTTACACAGCTACAATTCTCGGTTTTTATACTATTTTTAAGCTTGAACACTCTATGAATCATAAAGAATGACCCAGCTTCAAAATAAAAAGAAATAGCATTGTAACTCTGAAAATAATTAAAATATCAAATTAGACCAAAAAAAAAAAAAATGGTTCGTTGGGCGCTTATCATGTGCGCCAATCAACAGCTCGACTAACACTTTCAAAACAGAACAGAAATAACGAACACGGTGGTGGAGAAATAGAAATTTCAACGTCTGCAAAGCTGTAGAGGTCTTGTGGCTCAGACGGTCGAATAGCTGAGTGTTTACCGGACTTCTCTCGGCAATAGGGGCGAGAGTTCAAATCTCACTGGGAATTTATCCTCCATTATCTGATCCGAGATAAGTTGTGAAGAAAAGCAACTGGCCATCCTTGCACTAACGCACCAAGCACTGCCATTTTGAAATGGTTTAGATTAGCAAAATGTTTTTAAATAGCTGTCGGGTAGATTTAATTTCCAGGCAACGAAATAAGACCAATTGGAGAACCGGAAACCCTTACCTTAAGCCTAATCCACCTTCCTAAACTGGGGTTGTCAGACTCCTAAACTTTTGCGGGCCTAATATAATTTGAGTACATAGTTCACGGGCCAGATGATATGATAATAACCCTCTCCCGTTATAGTGCAATTTGTAGTATGACGGGAATGCATAGTGGACCCCAACATATTTGCTATGTTTGGATGTATTCTTTGAGTCGCTGGTGCCAAAGCAAGTATGTGCATGTCCTCTGATAGTGCTAAAGCTTTTTGAAAAATATATATATATATATATATATATATATATATATATATATATATATATATATATAAAATCTTCCATTTTTAGATTTAAATTCATTTTTCTATTTAGCCAATTTAGATTAACTCCGCCATTTTCTTTTTTTTTTTTTTTTTTTTTTTGAATAATATATTTCAAAGCCCAAAATATGACTGAAGCAGCAGACGTGTCACGGGCCACAGGTTTGACACTCCCATTTTAAAACTGAGCCTACCCACTAACCCTAAACCTAACACTAACTACATGCCTTATTGGCTCGAAAGAAAACTGTATTTTCAGATTTAGAATAACGTTATTTGAACAACAGTAGGAACCTAGCCCCTTTCAGCCGTTCAAAATGGCCAATTTCACAATGGCGTTGGTTGATGTATTAGCGCAAGAAAAAAAAGGTAGTCTGAAATTAATAATAGTTTACAGTACTTAATCTAATTGAAATTTTGAAAAATTAATAATAATAGACACGTCTGGTTAGTCACGAGATTGAAGCCATTGCACGACCAACGTCTTTTGGCAGCAGGCCATGTTGGGGTTGAGCAATAAATGAATTACTTCTCTTGCCTTTTATTGGATAGTTATCAGCAAAGAAGTTAACATAAGCAAACAAACAAGCTTGAAAGCAGTGGGATAAACTAAAGAATCAATTTAGCATAAGTTTACATTGCAAATTGACCCCCACCCCAATCAAAAACCTAGAATTTATCCCCCACCCCCTTGCATACTATCTTTGAGCGCACAACTTGTCTATGATGAAGGAGTAATGAGCATTTTAAATATTTAACAGCCATCTTGAAAATGATACCTTTCCATTCGTCAGACTGTGGTAAACTTTTAGTAAGCCACTGAGCACACCTAATACTCTAAAAAAGATGTTGTTATACACAGGAAAGGTCACATTGCTTCTTACTAGCCTACTGGGTGGGTCTCCAGCTAGTCCCCGCGGAAGACTTAAAGGGAACCTACCGATATTTAATCTGGAAATAATTATTTATTTAAACGTTTGAATTTATATCTTCTAGTACAAATAGATTTATTGCTCAAAGAATCACAAGGAATTGAGCTTCAGGTAGGCGAAAAAAGAAAATGCAACTAAATCTATTTTTAGGATTCCATACTTTTTAATTTCTAGCTATGTAAATGTAAACACTACAGAAGTGGGTCAGAGTTGCTAGGTAACGCCAGAAGAGCCAAATTACGATTCGCTTCTGATGACTGTTTCTTTGTTTTATTGGCCACAAAATGACCGTATTATTTTCGAATGGATAAACCACACAAACACGTATTCTAGTATGAACTAGCAGACGTGCCTGGCGTTGCCCGGGGAAAACAAAACTTCAAAATAAACAATAAATTGAGAAGTGTTTTTTTTTTTTTTCATTATTTATTCTTTTATACTCACTTCTTCTAACCGAAGACAACAAATGGAAAAATATTTTCTACACAGAGGCTCGAATCTTAACTTCTAATCTGTGCTGTCCACCCAGTCGTAGATTGATGGCCTTACTTGAGTTATGATAAAAAATCAGCCAAAACTTTCGATAAGTGCAGAAAAAGACAAAAATTTTATCCATAATATTAATTGTAATCTAGCTTTAATTATAGATTTAAATTCAAATTCATTCATTTATTAATAACCACCCTCACATTATATAGAAACAACAATCTTAAAATTAAGAATTGAAAAATAACCAAAAATGACTCCCCGATTAGAATTATACTGTATAATTCTAAAAGAAAAAAATGTGGAGAGAGGCAGACCGATATCTTAAGAACTACACAAATGTTAATTTCATATTTGTAATATCATATCTGGTTTATTTTACGGTGAATCATCGCTAGGGAAAAAGAATTTGATAATTGAACTCGGAGACGAAACTACTTAAATTGCTGCTTACAAAGTACGTGTAGGGAGAGTCTTATAGTGAATATGAAGTCTTTTCAATGTGTAAATAAGTCTGTAACCAAGATACTTAACTTATGATTGAGCTGTTGCGTTGTTAATTATACACCTGTTGCTCGTCTAAGGGATTTTGCCGCACTATCCGGTTGTATTTTGGCTTCCCCTGAATAAATACGTTTTTTTTTGTTTTTTTTTTCGGATTTGAATAAATATCTTTTAAATACATAAATTCTATAATATTTTTTTCAATCATATTTGTTGAACATTTTAACGAATTAGGAATATGAAGGCCTTTGATTGTGTGATACTTTAAAAGTTAACATCAATTATATTACACCGCTTTTTTAATTGGCTTTGTGAACGGCTTTTATTTAGTTTTAACGCAAAAAACTCTGGCACGTTATGGTCGTTGAGGGGATTGGGGTTTTGTTCTCTTGGAACTTTGGAATTCTCTCCATCTATGGTAAGAAGAGATACATTTACAGGGAAGACTTGTTCATTTCACCTTATATCGACGATTCTAGGAAAAATTTACTCTTTGGTGAATTCTCAGGTGCGGTTCGACTTCCAAATTCTGTTATTGTCTTCTCAGGTTAAGAGACAAATGAGAAAAGGAGGGAGAGAGAAAGGGTATTTGCAGTATGTTAAGGTTATGGATTCCCCGAGACCACATGCGCAACCGAGGCCGGCAAAATGTTAGATGGAGAGACGAGCTAGACAAGTTCAGGAAGTACTGGCTCCATGACGCCCATGATAGAGAAGTGTGGCAAATCCTGGGGAAGGTCTATGTCCAACGACGGACGCTAAAAGACTGATGATAATGATGAAGGTTATATTTTTCATTTTTTAATGCACTTTCTCATTGAACTGTGATCACTATAGCCTCATACAAATCCACCCCGTATTTTGTTTAATTTTACACGAGAATCTCTCCCCTTCCCTTTCATCATGAAGTAATAAACACAAAAAACACATTCGTCAGGGAATATTTTGAGTAATTTGAACCCTATCAAACAAATAAGGTATATATTACGATTGGAAGAGAAGGATTAATTCTTCTGTCGGAAAGACATTGTGAGAATGAATGGGTCACGAAAGGATCTGGTTAAGAGTTAGATAATCAACGAAAGACCAAAAACTTCCACCCGATTCCCCCAACGGCCTTCGTGCCAAAGCCTTTGTATTAAAACCAAATAAACGCCACCCACAAAACCAATAAAAGAAAACGGTGGTTGATGTTGACTTTAAAATTTTCACACAAAGGTCTTCGTATTCCGAATTCGGTAAAACTTTCAACGAATTTAATTGAACCCCCACCCCAAAAAACTACAAGAATTTATGTCTTTAAAATGGGATAATTAAAAAAAAAACAACAAAAAACAACGAATAGTTTTCAATATGAAGACTTGGTGTACTTGCCAGTGGTGTTTCCGGGGTTGGTGTCATCCGGGTGGTTACTCAGGGTACCACGACCAGTGTTGTCAACTCAGAACAATTTCACGCTAGATTGACCTGAAAAAAGATGTCAAAAACACACTTCCTATGGTTGAAAATGGATATATTCGTCTGAAATGGCTAGAAAGTAGCCAAAGATTGACCGAAAACGCCGAAAAATAGCACTAAAATTAGCGGTTAAAGTTAAATTTTCGAGCTCTTAAAACACCATGGTGTCACCCCTCTGATGGTGTCGTACGGAGCAGGGCACCCCCAATCGATACGCCAGAGCTACTAGCAACAAAAATTCATTCCCAAATTTAAAGAAAAACAAGAAAACGATACTCTTTTATGAATGAAATTAAAATCTATCGTAAGATATAAAATATATTATGAAAGTATCCAAAATTTACAGTTTATATAATGTTCAGATATTTAAAAAACTAGATACAAACCAAAGAAGATATCTTCAAGTGACAAAATCCGTCGAATTGAGTTAAAATAAAAAAAAGATTATTCTAAAAACTTCCCATCGAATCGTATCTCAATTTCTTGAGAAATTATCCGCGTTGAAAGAAACAAATAAAGCAGATATAGACCGTTAAAAAACAAAGTGAGAATTTGCAGTCTAAACAGTTATTTGGGCCTTTGCATTAATGACAGCATTTTAGCTCAATGGCAAGCGCAACGCTACGTTAAAGCGACTGCCCTATCGATCGTACGTTCTATTTCTGCAGCAGCCCTGTTTTCTTATGTATATATTTATGTATATATAAATACTACTTTCTATAAATTAAGATAAGGGAATTGAATTTTTAAATAATATTTTCACCAAATTAAAATGAACGGTCCTCAATATGTTAATCATATCAATATTAACAGTGATTTCTCTCCTAACTATATACATGAAAAATTTTCATGGAAAAATATAACTTTAAGGTTAATGGAAACATTGTCGAATTCTTTGGCTGAATACGTTAGTAAAGAATCAGCTCAAAGTTTTTTCTGTGTAATTAGTATTCTTAAAGATGATATCATAAGTTGATTTGCATGCAGTCTGAAATTAAAACCGATCTAATATTCACATAGGTGAACATTCAATAGAAATGACACGAACACCAAGTCATCCCTTTTGTTATAATCCACCATCGTTAAATACGTTTTTGATTAACCAACGTTAGTAATCCCTGTTCCAAAAAATTAATATGTAGTGTAAAATAATATCTATATACAATACACATAAAACGTTATATAAAATGACAAACTACATACATGGCATAAACTATATAATGAAAGGAGGCGGTGTTTGATCATATTTGCCAGGGTGCCATGTTAACTGTCTTGTTTTTAAAATCCCCGAAACGGGTACATGGTAAAGCACTGATGATCCCAACATGGGAAAATTCATACATTGTCCAATAATAACAAAGCATATGTGAAACCGGGAAAAACACTTTGGAAGATTACATCAATTGGATTGACAGATATTCGGAAATAAGTGACTGAAGTGACACAAAGAACTTTTTGAAAACGTTTTTAATGTGTTCAGTGTTTAAAGCTGTGAAGCTTTCAAGCATATATATATATATATATATATATATATATATATATATATATATATATATATATATATATTCATTAAATGAAGGATGTTCATGCACTTGTCTGTCAAGATATAAAAAGTTCCAAATTGGGTTTGCCTAACCAATGGACCGGGAGGGAGATTTCTTGAAAAAAAGGTTTGAGAAAATATTTTTTAAACGATTTTAGAGTTTTATTTTTATCCACCATGCAACTATAAAGCCAAAAGGGGAACCCACTTTACGCCCACATACATATCTCCTTATTTTATATGTTTATATATAATTATTCAAGGGTGCAAAGTGGAAGGAAACCTACCCTTTAAGGGGCCCAAAGTGGAAATGACTTTTCCCTACATTAGAAATGATTTAAAAGGTTTTGAGAAAAAAGCATTTCAAATGTTTTTGAAGGGGTGTGTCTATCTATAATGTAACTATAATGCATATATATATATATATATATATATATATGTATATATATATATATATATATATATATATATATATATATGTATATATATATATATATATATATATATATATATATATATATATGTATATATATATGTATATATATATATATATATATATATATATATATATATATATATATGTATATATATATGTATATATATATATATATATATATATATATATATATGTATATATATATATATATATATATATATATATATATATATATGTATATATATATATATATATATATATATATATATATATATATATATATATGTATATATATATATATGTATATATATATATATATATATATATATATATATATATATATATATATAGTGGCCAAGGGAGGGAATTTCAACTAGTATATATAGAGTGTGCACGTATGTCTTATTATGTTATAATATGTTATGATATGTTATATGGTGTTCATTACGTAATATATAAAGTTATGCCATATGCAATTGATTATTATATTATGTAATATTATGAATTATGTAATGTTATATAATATTTGCATGCTATAATATTATATATGATATATGGAGTATATCATACAATGTAATTTAATAAATATATATTTTCTGTTATATATTATACAATATATGTTGCATAATGTTACATAACATGCCGTATATTATGTAACATTGCGTAGTGTATTATGTAATGTTATACAAAATGTTACAGTATATGATATATCGTGTGATAACATTTATGTATTATATATTACATGTATTATGCGATATTAATAATGGGTTATGTATTAACTCATGTTATATTATGTAACATTTATTGTTGTACATATTATATAATATCATATATGTTATGTTTTAGATGTTATGTGATATTATATATATTAAACCAGTAATTCTCAACGTTGATACTAACGTCCTCCGAGGGTGTTGGTTTATTTCAAGGGGGATGTTGAGGTGACCAAGGGGTGTTGAGGTGACTTGAAGGGGTGTTCGAGCTTCTAGGGGGTGATTACATAAACATCTATGATTTAGATTTACAAAAAGCCTTTGTTTAGTCATATCTTTTTCAATTGATATACGTACTACAATTATTTTCCTTGATAAAACCATTGAACTCAATTTTGAAGTCTTTTTTTTTTCATAATGACAAGCTGTCACATGTCTCTAAAAGTCAGAGTTGAATACTTCTCATGTTTAAACCACACAGGTGTGTGCGTGTGTGGGGGGCGTTGATATGTTGCTAGGTATCAGAGTGGGCGTTGGGCTGAAAAAGATTGAAAAACACTATATCACGCTATGTATTAGGTCGGTGCAAAAATAATTGCGTTTTTTCGCCCTCCACTTTAAAGCAACATATCTAAGCTTAGAATAAAAGTTATCAATAGAAATAAGAACCTTCAGAATCAACACATTTTATGCTAATTAGAAATAAGTCAATTTATTCAAGAAGCATAGAATTCTGGGGTCCTGGAACCAACGGATTCTTCGGAGGCGTTCAAAGCTTGGTTTTTGGAGACCTTCCCTTTCAGGAAGTGGACGGAATGATTAAAAAAAAATGTTAGTCGATCGGAGAGAGGACTTGTGAGTAAGTTGAGAGAAGTATAATTCCATAGCCTAGCTCGTTCTGTTTCTACTGGATCATTCAAGTGACGTTCAAACTTTTTTAAAAATTTTCTGTTCAGGTCAGGTTAATTCCTGCGACATGCCAAGCTTTTCTTTTCTTTTCCAATTAGGTACAAATATCGAGCGACGATTGAATGGTCAACGTTTACTTCCTGTGCAAACTCTCAGGTTGTTTTGTATGGGTTCACCTCAATAATAGCTCCCAGTTGAATGTCGTCAGTCAAAAAATGACGTCCACGTCTACTAGGGTCTCGTCTCTGTACCGACATTTTGGAACCAATGTTGAATTGTACGTTCGTTGACGGTACCCTGGCCGAATACTTTTGCTGATATTGCAAGCAGTTTCCACTGATTCACGTACCATTTTGAACCCAAAGTGAATTCGAGTTGTATTTTTCCATCTTTGATTTGACAACCCCAAATAAACCAGAATAAGTAGTGAAAAGAAAGCATTCAGCTGAAATGAAGAGAGCGAAATTCACACATCAAAATGGAATATTCTATAAACATAGTTAAGAAATGTTTTATTCCAAAATAAGCGTCAAAGTTTAAAATATGAAAAACTTTAATTATTTTGGCGCTGAAAAATTCTCAAGTATTGGTAAATCTCTTGGAACTTCAGAAAAAAATTTGTTATAGTCCCGATTGATAAAGCGGCAAATGATATAGCATTTATTTGTGAAAAATATATTCAAAGGATATTGTCCGAAGTAAGCATAATAGGAACCCTGTCACTCACGTATAAAATATCTACTTGTGAACCAGACAATATTATATAAAATAACATAGTATTATGTGAAAAGCTAGGACTTGAAATAGATGAAAAAAATAAAAGTTACCAATTAAAAATCCAATAGGTGCTCGCTTTATTGTAGCCTATAGAGTTCGTAGAACTAAACTTCTTAGCAAAGCTGTATCTAGAACTTTCAATTTAATATACAATAAAAAAAAGTAAATTCTATAGTGATTTGAATCTCTTTTAGGATGTAAATAATTCTATGCCCGTTAAAGTAAAATTGGATATTATAAATACCTGAAACGGGGATAAATCTATCTCAATCTAGGGTTTTATTACTCTTTACACAAAAGTTCATCATGAAGATCTTGTTAAAGAATTAAATAAAATAATAGACTTGGCATTAACAGGAGGAAATTGTAAATATACTGGATTAACAAACTTGAAAGCTTTCTGGAGTAAAACAGAAAAAAAGGCAAGACTTACTTTACTTGCTTTGCCCTTAAAGCGATTCTTTGTCATCTTATGTGAAGAATGTTTAGAATAGGAAATAAAATATTTCATCAGATCATGGGTGACTCTGTGGGGATTGATCCTGCCCCCTGCTGGGGAAATTTGTATTTACATAGATACGAATATGAATTCATGTCTTCTTTAGTTAGAACTAATATAAAACAAGCTCGTTCATTTTTAGGTTATACCCGGTTTATTGATGACTTATGTTCTCTTAATGATGAAGGAAAATTTGGAAAATCGTGTAGTAATATATGTTCAAAGGATCTCAAATTGAAATTGAAAATAAAAAAATGCAAGCAACATTCCCTGGATATTAAAATCGAGGATAGAACGTTTATCCACACATTGTTTGATAGACGAGATTGTTTCTCGTTCTGTATAGTGAGAATGCCTTTTAGAACAAGTACTATTCCGGCGTATATATTTTATGGAACAATTTTATTGGAATATTTGAGAATCGCAAGAGCAATTCTAAGATTTATCGATTTTATACCAAAAATTGTTTCTTTAGTTGTGAGAATAGTCAATCAAAATGGTGAAATTAGTACGATTTTTAGACAATTTACTTAAGCTGTGATTAGACAATCTGATCCCTTTGAAACTTATCAGCTAGACCATAATGAAATGATATCGAAAATTAAAGATAATGTTAACGAAAGTATAAGAATAGAATACGTATTAAAATAAACAAAATTTTATTTATGTTATGGGAAATAGGTAAGCAAAAGAGATAGATCTAGTCTTTGTCAGAGTGAAAGATCGTTGCATTGAGTGGAACCAAGGAAAGGGGAAAACATTCGGCTCTGGTCCATTTGTCTGATTGATAAGTAGTTGGGCAGGGTAGGAGATTAAACATGGGATGCCAAGTAACAAATTGTTCAAATATATTATAGGAATCACCAATTGAGGTGTTATTACCCGCTAGAAAGTGTTTTCGTTTCAACCATGTACATAAGAATACTTTATTTGATAATTGAAAGTGTTAAAAAACATTTGATGGGAACTAAAATTATGTTACACGACGTGGAAAAAATGAACTTTAAGGTAAGTGGAAAATAATTGACAAATTAAATATGTCGGTTGAGAATCGACTTGAATAAGTTTTTTTCTGTGTAATTAGTATTCTTAAAGATGATATCATAAGTTAGTTTGCATGCTGTCTGAAATTTAAACCGACACAAGAGATTTGATATTCACATGGGTGAACATTCAATAGAAATGACACGAACAACTAGTCATGTCTGTTGTTATACTTACTGATCTCTCATCGTTAAAAACGTTCTTAGGGTAACCTACGTAAGTAAGCCTTACTTCAAAAACTGAATAAGTAGTATTTAATAATATCTATATACAATACACATAAAACCTTATATAAAATGACAAACTACGTGTATGACAAAAACTATGATATACAGGAAGGTAGTGTTTGATCAACACTGCTGGGGTGCCATGTTAAAATAACTGTTTTGTTTTTTAAAATCCTCGTAACGGTTACATGGTAAACAACTGATGATCCCAACAAGAGACAATTTATACATTGTACAATAATAACAAAGTTTTGGAGAAACAGGGGAAACACTTTCGAAGATTACATAAATTGCATTGATAGATATTGGGAAATGGGTGACTGAAGTGACACAAAAAAAATCTTCTGAAAATGTTTTTTGATGCTGAGTGTTTAAAGCCGTGAAGCTTTCTAGACTACATACGATGTAACATATTATCTATCTACCTATCTATCTATCTATATATATATATATATATATAATGATATATCATGTGATATTATACAATACATATTGTTATGTATGACGTAACACCAGTGAAAAGCAGTTGCTTTACTAACAGTATACCAAAAGCTCTTTCTATGTCAGTATGTTTACACAATAACTGGATCGGATAATCTCGGATATTGTTAACTAAATTTCTTGCATTTATTTTGTACTAAATTTGAAACAGCTTAAAAGATTAAATGTAACTGGTTGGCCTTGGGATTTATTCTCAGTAGATTGCATAAAGTGGTTTTGTGACATAATCCTGAATGGAGAAAGAATCTGATACAACAAGGCTAGCTGCTGCAGGGCCAAAATCCACTCCTACATCCGGCTGAAGATGATTACTGCAACTTTTGTATCGTACTTACAATAAACGAAACGTTATGGAAACATTTTTTTTCTAATAAAAATGTATTTGTCAGAATCAATTAATCCCTTGCTTATCTGTGAGATAAATTTTGTAGATATGTAAAACTTGTCTGTTAGGCGTGGTCAGTAAGAGAGCCAGTTACCACTCACTTGTTCGGGATTCCAAATCACAGTCGGGGAAATATTAATTTCATAGATGTATTCATTTACTAGGATTATATAAAACCTTATGTATTTCTAACATGAATCTTCGGTACATATCTAAGTCTGATCAATTTAGCTCAGTCAGTACTAGATACGACTACCAATCAGTTGGTCATAATTTCAAATTACAGAAGAAGAACGTTAATTTTTACTCCACTGAATTCGGTAAGGATTGTGAAAGAACAAAGTGAACTCCAGACTTGGATTAGAGTTCGACAATTAATATTTTCTTCCACTATGTAAGAACGATGTTTTCATATTGGCATTGATAAATTTTCACCAAGAAAAACCAGAAGACAATTGGCTAAATCATTTTGATGGGTGAATAGGGAAGACTGTATAGCTCTAGGGATATAGTTTTTCTAGTTTTCTGTTTTTACTTATTTTTTTTACTTTTTTGTGTCATGTGATATTATAAATATCAAGTTATATAAGTCATTATACATAGATTTCTTTTGGAGTATTTTCCTTATCTTGGTTGTTCTTTTTTGTCCACAACGTCTTGATCGTTATACTCTACGGCCTTCTCCATACGATACACAGAACGTCCTAATTTCTCTGTCTGCACCAGGATGGGGAGACCCCTATTCGTTTGACCCTTGGTCTATCCTTATAATACTATCATGATCACAGCGGGCACTGACCTGGGGTCACCCCATCCCCCGGGATGATCCTCATTGTAAAACCTTCCATTTTTATCAGTTTTCATCGAGCTTACCCACAGCCTTCACACTCCCGAACATATAGACTGATTAGTTTCTCAATCCATCTTCGGACAGACGCAAAAATATTCCAAATCATTTACAGAAATAGTTAAACAAAAAAATAAATCATAAAATTTAATCATCATCATCATCATCATCATCTTTTATCGTCCGTTGTTGGACATAGACCTCTTTCTCCAGGATTCGCTGCACCTCTCTGTCATGGGCGTCACGGAGCCAATACTTTTTTAATTTGTCTAGTTTGTCTCTCCATCTTGTATTCTGCCAGCCTCGGTTTCGCATGCGATCTCTAGGGATCCAAGTGAGTCGCAATGTCCATCTGTTGTCCGCCATTCTTGTAACATGACCAGTCCATTGCCATTTGAGTTTTCATATAGTTTCTTTGATGTCTATCGTGCGAAAAAAAAAAACTGCAAGAAAAAATCAGTCATTCCAGAATCACACCACGTGGAAGACAGGCTCAAAATAGTGTCGACTCATGAAACCTAACCGCAGAGACGCGTTCAGTTCATGTGTCATATTCGATTCCCGGTTATTATTTTTTTATAATTGAATAATGGGTTTCGAACAATTTTTACGGGCACTTAAATTGAGATAGAAGCTCTTACCGGTTTTTCCAATTCTACGGCAATTAGAAACGTTGTTCCGCTGAACCGGCATGATGGGTTCAATGAGATATGCTTTCCCAGATTTCCAAGCAAAATCATTTGAAAAAGAAAAAAGAAAAAAAAAAAGAAAGAAGAGAAATTGAACACACGCATTTTCATGAAAATCCAAGTTCAACATTCATTCGAAGAATTTTTTGCAAAATACGAATTGGAACCAGAATTTGAATGTGGAATGAGGACCGAATGCTGTTTCACACTGCACAATTAGGTTCCATAAGTCAACACTATTTTGAGCCAGTGCTCCTTATGGTGTGCTTCTGTATTGACTGATTTATTTCCAGTGGCTATTTTTCCTGATGTTTGCAAGTATGTTTGACGATTTTCCGCGATGGCCGATGGAAAAGAAGTGTGTATGTGAAGTTTTTCTTTTGTCAGAAAAACAAATAAAAAAAAAACAACAAAAAAAAAAACAAAACAAAAAAACAACTGTCGATTAAATTGAGATAGTTCCCCGAGAAGCTTTCAAGGAAGATGCTTTGGGTGAAACACACATGTAAGTGTAGTATTCGGAATTTTAACGTGGGGGAATGTCACCTGAGGACACACCACGATCTGGCCGACCTTCAACAACCAATACGAGGAAAATCTAGAAAAACTCAGGCATGCAATAAATGAAGATCGCTGATGAGATATCCAAAATGATTCATGCCAACGAATGTTAATAGGAAGTTTGAAAATGAAACGTGTTCTTCCAAAATTCGTGCCAAGATTCCCCTAAAATGGCCTGAAAATAGCTGAAACATTGCTAATTTTGCCAAAAATATCACTATAAATGGGCTAAACAATAGCGCTAAATATTGAATTTTCGCGCTGTCAAAACAAAAATTGAGCTGAATTTAGCGATTTTTGCGCTAAATTGGCAACGCCACTTCCAGACTCCATTGAATATATCCTTGTTATGCGACAAGTCATAGACTGCATGCAAACAATTTCTTCAGTAAGTTCTTGTAAGCGCCTCTAATAAAAAGGATAAACAGAGCAGAAAGTTTTCAGCCTTTAAAATGTTACATTTCCCATATTGGATTTCACATAAACGATAAGGGAAATCCGGTTGAAGTTAGATCCTTTTCTAAGAGAAGTAAACATCCCTGCTGGGCTCAAGGACCAGAGGCTAACTACTATCCTCCCCAGCTAGCTATTCTGAAACATGTCCCTGTCTCTCTCTAAATACTTACTGTCCCTATCTCTCTCTCTCTCTAAATTCACAGGTTGCTCTTTACACACACACACACACACTTGCTCCCACGTATATGCATTTGTGTGTCATTTATAACACACAGACACACATAAGTTCACACTTTCTCTGGTCTCTTATCACCCCTGTCAATACTAGTCCGTAAATCGTCCTTTCATCGGCCAGTTATCTAGGGGAAGAGGTCAGCTGTGCTTGTGCCCTGGCTCCTCACATCTTCGCATGGGAAAGGGATGGGAACAGAGCAACAACAAACACAGCTATTTTATCATAGGTGCACGTATCTCCGACTTACAATATCACTCTCGAATTGCAGACCTTGTACCTCACATGCACCAATCATGTTACAGTACAGTCTTGCATGAGAGATTGATATTCTGGAACATCCCTGTATTTTCTGGACATGACCCTGATACAGCAATCAACATAGACTTCTTTATAAAGTCTCCTTCCGTATAATATTTCTCAGCAGCAGCAGCAGTAGCAGGAACGCCAGCAATTTCCCTTCGTATTCGAAAACTTATCTTGGCAGCTGCAGCACTTTCGGTACTTGATACCTTAGGAAGTATCAGTTGTTTTGCCAAGATTTTCGACCTAAATGACCTAAATGGTTCTTTCTGTGTAAATCCAATTTGGCGAGAATAGGATGCCTAGATCCAAAATGCTGGCTCGAATCATATTCCTTCACATGGGATGTCGTTTCATGACACACAACGCTTTGTCTTTGGAGGCAATATTTAAGTACGTATTCGTCCAATCAAGGTTAAAAGTCCTGTGCCAAGTTTCTCTTTTTCTCTTTTCCTTTTCACTCATGATATCCAATATAAATCAAATTTAAATACACAGCGAACAGCACCGGTGATAATTAAGGGTGTGATCTATGACCTAAGAAGTTAGGGAAAAATGTCCACACGGGAGAAATATCCAACGGTGCCAAAATCTCACACCACCAAATAAAGGTTTTTCAGTGAGGGGGCTTCGATTTACAATGTAAGTTTATCCAGAATTGATCTCCTAGTTTGGTTACATTTAGGGTCTTCCTTTTTGAGATTTCGGACTTTTTTTTAGTGACCGATAAAAGGTGAGGGAACTAACTTATCCTTTAATCACTCCTCCTTTCTAATCTTTGATTGATCATCCCACACACGGCATGCTGCCAAAAGAAGTTTGTTCCGCGGCGGTCTAGTAAAAAACAAATACCTTACGCGGGCGAAAAGGAAAGAAAGGCAATAAACCCTGGAGAAGAGAAACACACCACATCAGAAATAGGAACTGGAGAAAGTAGACCACTTCATCTATCTAGGATAACAAATCTCCACGAGACCCTCAGAAGAAGAAGAAATCAAGCGAAGAATCACACTAGGATGGCAAGCCTCTGGAAGAGCAAGCTAAACCTTCAAAAACAAGACGATCCCAGTAATCCTACAAAGAAGAGTATACAACCAATGCATCATCCAGATAATCACTTATGGAGCTGAAACATGGAACCTAACCAAGAGACAGACTCGCAAATTGAGAACCATGCAAGGTGCACATGAAAAAATTATGCTCAACCTCACATGGAGAGACCACAAGATTGCACAATACATCCGAGAGAAGACAGGAGTCAGGGACATTATAGAATCTATTAAAGAAACTCAAATGGCAATGGGCTGGCCACGTTGCAAGAATGGCAGACAACCGATGGACATCACGACTCACGACATGGATCCCCGGAGATCACATGCATAACCGAGGCCGGCAGAATGGAAGATGGCGAGACGAACTGAACAAATTCAGAAAATACTGGCTCTGCGACGCCCACAATAGAAAAGTGTGGTGAACTCTAGATAAGGTCTATGTCCAACGACAGACGTTAAGAGGCTGATGATAGTGATGATGATGAATGAAAGCTTCAACGATAGGCACCACCTCCCCAAGTGGGAATGAAACCAGCAAACTAACCATAAATGACGTCACAGACGGACGATGAGGGATTAATTTAACATCTACAAAGTATTTTTTTGGATACATACAAAATTACGTTTGAAATTTAAGGCAGAGAAATCAACTTTTTAGAGACCTTTCAGCTATAACTAAAAAAATGACATGACAAAAGGACACGAAAGAACAACAAAAAAGCAAAAAAAAGGTGAAGGTTTGTTTCTGGTTCGTAAACTAAACATAAAAAAGAAGGAATAAATAACGCTGACTTCTACAGTTGCCGCTATTGCTGTTATAGATATTGACGTATTACGAAACGAACGACAGCAGAAAAATCGCCCTGAACTAAAAACTGACACTGAATCATATCCTTCATAATAGTTTAATTCAATAAAATTAACTTTGAATGTTTAATTTTTCTGCTTTCCTTCATTCCGTAATACATCAGTATCAGTATCAGCGACTGCATTCAAGCATAATCGGTTATCTCCCTTTGGTATTTTGTTTACAAACCCAAAGCAAACCTTTGACGGAAAGAAGTACTGGAAGTCCTACGGAAAAAAAAAAGAAAGAAAAGATGAATAAAAGCGAAGAAGAAAGTAGAAAAAGGAGAAAAGGAAGCAAGTAGAATCTGCAATATCAAATTTGAAAGAAAACGATAAAAATAAATTTTTGACGTCATATGTTACGTAACAAATGACGGAATCCCACGGAACTATTATTAGATCACTCTAGAAGGAAAACCTAGAGTCGAGTCAACAAAACAATTCAGTAGCAAATACTGTTGTGTATACTATATACATAGCATAACAGAACTTGTTGATGAATTACTTCGGGTTTTCCTTCCAGAACGATTCTTTTATACGAATTTGATACGAAGATGTCCTTGAAAGCATTTTCGTCTTATAATAATAGTAATGAAAAATAATGAAAATAATTAAAAAGACCACAAACAGACTTTTGTTATTTTTTTGTTTTTATTACTTTCTATATTTTCTTTTATTATTCGTTGAATTCAATATTTTTTTAAAGTCATCAAAACACAAAAATCTATTTTATCACGTCAATTGCACCCCTTACCGTGAAAGACAAAAAACATTGCTAATTATTATACGCTTGCATTATGTTTGAATATAGGCGAGATCGATGGTACACGACCACAAAAACGTGGGCCTACAGTAGAAGAGTCACAACACATTACAAAGGTATAAGCGTGTGTTTGTTCACATTTTCACAATGTGATTATATACATGTATGTATGCCTTAGAGTGTATGCACCTGTGTGAGTAGACATTGGTGATTGTCCTTTTTTCCCAGCCAGTGATTAGGGGATACAGTGGATCGACCTTCCTGAAGATATAAGTTTTCCTTTCGGATCGTATTCTGGATTTCGTTTCTGCGATATAACCATTAAAGAGATAATTACTTATGAGCCTGAAAATATTTGGATCGGATATCAGATTAAAACAAGTACATTAATAACGAGGCAGGAAGCACGTGTTAGTGAGTTTGTGTCAATATATCCACCGTGTACTGTGCTGATATAAACGCACCATTAAACAGACACTAATGGAATGGTGTGGTTGGTTAGTTCTCGTCTGCCCTTTTCATAGGTTAGACATTTCCACGCGGCCTTTGCTTTGAGAAGATTAATGTTGTATCGGGATGTTTCGTTCAATCGTTTGTTCTTTACCCAAGCAGCAAGTTATCTTACCGTCCCTGCTATGGGATATCCAGAGAGAGAGAGAGAGAGAGAGAGAGAGAGAGAGAGAGAGAGAGAGAGAGAGAGAGAGAGAGAGGGGGGAGAGAATGTGTATCGTTTAATAAACTGACTTTGTTCTTCATATCAAGAATTAAACGAATTTTTCTCTTCACACTTCCTCTGTCCTTTCAGAGTTTCGTTCCCAAGCATTCTCAACGACCCGTTTGAAAACACAACGGACTTTTCACTGAGGCTGAACCCGCACATATGCTGGTGGTAATTGTGCAATAACGCGTACAATACAGTTTATTCCATAATTCTTTGTTCTTTTCTTTGTCAAGCATTCTATCTCAAGCGTTATTGTGAAACAAGCTGAACTGCACACGTTATAAGTGGATTTTACAACTATTGTTGTTACCGTTTGAATTTTCTGTTACCAAAAAGAAGTTCAATAGTCTGAGAAAATTCTCTGAATGTCGATGACCCTTCAGAGAAATCATAGACAGTAAAAACAGAAAATGAAAACAAAAACCATAAATAACAAGACAGTTTGTTCATTTCTCCCTGTCGTTTTCTTTCGCCCATTCTCCCTCTCTCTCTCTGTTTGCTAACCTTTCTCTTTTTGCTAACCTCTCTCTTTCTTTTCGCCTCTTCCTACGATTTCTCCCTGTACTTCATCTGGCAATAGCCACCTTTCCCGTTTTAAAATGACAGTTGTTCCAGAGAGCCTAGGGCAGTATTAATAAGGGTTAGCATTCACTAGTATTAGGTTTAGTATTTTTCGAGTAAAGGCGTCTGTTATTCTGCAGCTGGAACGGCGGTCATCTTAAAACGGGAAAGATAACGACTGCCCTTCAGTCTTCCTTTCTGTAATCATATCTCGGTAATTTCTTTCGATAAGGTTCGTAAAAGAGTGAGATAGCTTGTATAGACACTTTATATGATAAAAACGTAAAATAGAGGAAAATCCAAGCAATAATCTTCTCAAATGAAATGAACATCTTGAACGGAAGCAAAAATGCTGTCATTTCTTTGCGAAAACCCTAATACAAGGATACCTTGATTAGTGCAGTAAATTCGTTAAAAAATCCGTACTGTTCAAAACCGAACTATTCAAGGTATTCCTGTATTAGAAACTGTCAACAAAAACAGGTTTCTCCAGTTTTCAGTTGGTCTGGCTGGCTGGCTGCATTTCTGACTATGTACGTATCATGCATATATACCATACCGATGGAGCTAGAAGGCTGAAATTTCAAGCATTTACTCCCCTTTATACCTAGAAAGGAGTACTACTTTTTGGAAGTTTGAAACAAAGTATAATCTCCCAAGACAGTTTAATACATATAATTCATTTGAGGGTCAATACCTATATGATACGTAGATAAAGCCTTATAATGATATTTGGAAAACTAAATAGACCTTAACACTGTGTGTGTCTTCCCCCTCTCTCTCTCTCTATATATATTTATATATATAGATGGTATCATAAGTTGGCTTGCGTGCAGTCTGAAATTTAAACCGACACAACAGATTTAATATTCACATGGGTGAACATTCAACAGATATGACACGAACAACGAGTCATGTCTGTTGTTATATACACTGATCCTTCATCGTTAAAAACGTTTTTAGGATAACCTACGTAAGTAAGCCTTGCTTCAAAAAATACAAATTTAGTATTAAATAATATCAATGTACTATACATATAAAACCTTACATAAAATGATAAACTACATATATGGCATGAATTATATAATAAAGGGCGGTGGTGCTTGATCAACACTGTTGGGGTGCCATGTCAATATAGCAGTTTAACTTTTAAAATCCCAGAAACGTTTACATAGTCAATAACTGATGATCTCAACAAGAGACAATTTATACATTGTACAATAATAACAAAGTACAAGGGAAACAGGGGTAAAACCACTTTTGAAGATCACATAAATTGGATTGACAGATATCGGGAAATGGGTGACTGAAGAGACACAAAAAATCTAGTGAAAATGCTTTTCAATGTTTAGTGTTTAAAGTTGTAAAGCTTTGTAGATGGTTTTCCAAAACCTAGACTGAGAAAATAAAGGAATCAGAATCGGCGAATACTTCTAAGTAATCTCAGATTTGCTGACGACATCATCTTTTTTGTAAAAAAAAAACCTTCACGATCTCAAAGCAATGCAAGACAAAATGAACGAAGTGAGCAAGAAAGTTGAAGTTTATGAACTTCAGTAAAACAAACGTCATTTACAACAAACATGTTGAGGGCAAAGAGACAAAAATCCAAATCACAAATGCAGACTTGAAAAAAATGAATCATTACCTTACAACTAATCTCTATGAGACCCTAAAAAATAGAAGAAATCAAGCAGAGAATCACTCTAAAATGGCAAGCTTTCGGTAGTGCAAGCCTAACCTTTAAGAACAAGAAAATCCCATGAGTTAAAAAAAAAAGAAGATCAACAACTGATGCATCCTCCTGATAGATTCCATGTTTCACTTCCATTGGTGACTAACTAAATGATTGACCCTCAAATTGAGGAGCATGCAACGTGTACAGGCTCAACATCACATGGAGAGATTACAAAACAGCACAAGATATTAGTGAAAAAAACAACAACAGGTGTCTGAGATATCCTAAAATCCATTAAAAAACTCGAGTGGTGAAGGGCTTGTCACGTTGCAAGAATGTCAGACAACCGATGGACATCGCAACTCACAACGCTGATCCCCAGAGATCACATGCGAAAATGCGCCCGGCAAAACGCAAGATGACATGACGAACTAGACAAGTTCAGAAATTATTGGCTCCACGACGGCCATGATAGGTGGTGTTGCGAATCATGGAGAAGGTCAATACCCAACGACAGACGCTAAAAAGCTGCTGCATCTGCTGCTGCTGATTATAAATAAATAAAAGTGCTCAATATATCATTAATACAATATAGAGCACAATTAGCTTAAGATTGATAAATGGATCAACACGTGTCAGGTGTTTTCTGTCCCTAATCTTAAGTATATATATATATATATGATTATAAATTGCGTTATAGTGTATAGAAACTTATTTGAAATGATCTCCCATGATTACACGGTTAATATATTACTCGCCCTAGACAACACAAATAGAATAAACTATTCAAGAAAATGGAGCTGCTACAAGAATCGAACCTGCGACTGATAGGGTAGCCGCTTCAACGTAGCGATGCTCTCACCATTGAGCAGAACATTTTCATCTCGTTTATTCGCTTCTTTCAACGCGATAGTTATGCATTGAGAAATGGATAATCATGATCCGACAGAATGATTATAAATTGCTTTAGATAATATAGAAAGACATTAGATCTTCTATCATTACACGATTGATGCATCACACGCCTTAAACAACGTAAATAGAATAAACAATTACCGCAGTAGTCCCATTTTCTTTAATTGTTTTTCCATTTACGTTGTCTGGGGCGAGAGACATATTAACCGTGTAATAACGGGAAATCATTTCAAATAAGTTTCTATGTAATATAAAGCAATTTATAATCATTACATTGGATCATATATATCCATTTCTTAATATATATATATATGTATAGATAGATAGATAGGAAAAATAAAGATGCTTTCGAGAATTGTATTGAAGACGATTGGGTTCTATGCCAGATGTTGGAAACCGCAAATGAATTCTTGTCGTTCTGAGATAAAAATAAAACTCTAAGATAACCGAAGCTACCAAGAGTGAAGTAGCTCCAACATCTGTGTTGCCGTTTACCCATAGCTTGGAGTTGGGAATAAATAGATCCATGTATTTCCCAAGGGCATTAGGGCGAAGTGAACACAAGCAGTCTCGACTGAAATTCGGACTCACTTCACTGAATCTATGTCCCGTTCCCTGAAATCGTTACGCAACACTACACCTCAAAAATGAGAGGGACTAAATTTTTCTGAAATTTTGAAATTCATGCAATTAGCGGGTGTATAGTAGGACACAAAAGATACTGTACTGTGCAAATAAAAAGAATTTGTTGACCCGCAAAAGCTTTGAAAATCCAACAGCATTTTAAGCTGGTTTTGATTTTCGATCATTACACCTGTAATTCTCTGCACGAGTCTTTGGCGTGTTTCGTAGCCGTTTTAAACGACAAGTTTTTTTCTTTATAAATTATTCAAATTATTTCCTCACGGTATTTTCGAATAGTTTCTGACGGGTGATCCTCTGATGAGCGTCAGTCGAGAGAAGCTTTGAAGGATTTATTAAAAATAAAAACGAAGCAAAAAACAATTTAAACCCATTTTTTCGTCGTCTTTTATGGTTTACAATGTATTTCGGCACCTAAATTTATCGTTCATTTCTCAACGATGCCAAAGAAAGTGTTGCAATCGGTTGAAGACAGAGAGAAGAAAGAATGGAGAAGGAAGTGAACAAGGACATTTGTTCATCGATGCATCCTAATTCCAACTGCTATTATTACAAGGCAACACCAATCAGACCATTTTGTTCTTAGAATTTTCATTACTTCGTCAGAGAATGAACAAAATGATATATATATATATATATATATATATATATATATATATATATATATATATATAAATACATACACACACACACACACACACATATATATATATATATATATATATATATATATATATATATATATATATATATATATATTTGTTTTCCTTTTGGTGAACGCACTACTTTATTGGTAATATTACGGCCTAGCTGGTTAACGCCGAAAAAATTACCAATAGGAATTAGAAATTAGATAAAGTAGCACATTCGCCGTAAGGAAAAAAAGTATATATACTAATCATTACCGTGCAAAAAAAGATGTCATTTAAACAGTTAATTATCTCTGAATTGAGTTATTTCAAGTGACCATAAAGATAGGGCCCAGCTCCGCATTGTAATTGTATAGTAAATTGAACAACCCCTTTTAAAACATGACACAACGGGCGGAAACAACCCGATTTAGTTTTATTGTTTAAGTAAAAAAAAAAAAAGAGATTTTTTTCTACCATGTGCCAAGTATCAATTTCGAACATACTGCGGACCGACTTACAGGTTCTTATAGAGATGCGTACGGTCGCATTTAAAGAGGTAGAGAAAGAGAAAGAAAAAGAAAAACAAATTCGAATTATTTTATACCAGTTGCCTCTAAAGGCTGAGCAGTCTGGTTACAAATCCCGGACTATGTTGTAACAAACGCTTGTAGTAATTATTCATCAGAGACGTTCCCTTTGAACCTTGATTCATTTCAACATTTGATTATTCCCCTTTTAAACGTAAACTTGAAAATAAAGTTGGCATCACTGCCCTTTCTAGATCCCCAAACAAAAAAACAACCCCCCCCCCAAAAAAAACTATTGCATCTTAGTTTCAGGCTTCATTGTAAGAAATATTTCCTTTCTAAGTCTGCCAGGTACGAAGTTTGCGTGTTTGTAAAATATGCGGTAACGAAGTGAACGAAATATCAGGAAGTTCTTTTATTTTTTTTGTTTTCTATTTTTTTTTTTTTACCTAATTTTCGGTTTGCTCATGTTACCTGGGGAAAAGCAGTTGTTATTTCAAGCGGCAGGGATGCGTATGTAAAGTTGATTAGAATCACCTGGCGTGATATGTTCTATATGCAAGAATACCTGCTTGTCTTTCTTCTATTAGTCTTTTCTTTCTCTCTCTCTCATGTATGTAGGTGTCTACATGAAGTTATATATATATATATATATATATATATATATATATATATATATATATATATATATATATATATATATATTTTTTTTTTTTTTTATTCAAGTCTTCATGTGCATGTATGTATCAATGTTCATATCTATCTATCTATGCTCATATCTACCCATGTTGATATCTATCTATCTATCTATCTATCTCTGTTCATACCTACTTACCTGGCTACTTATCTATCTATCTATCTATCCATTTTCATATCTATCTATCTATCTATCTATCTATCTATCTATCTATCTATCTATCTATCTATCTATCTATCTATTTATCTCTGTTAATACCTACTTACCTGGCTACTTATCTATCTATCTATCTATCCATTTTCATATCTATCTATCTATCTATCTATCTATCTATCTATCTATCTATCTATCTATCTATCTATCTATCTATGTTCATACCTACTTACCTGGCTACTTATCTATCTATCTATCTATCTATCTATCCATTTTCATATCTATCTATCTATCTATCTATCTATCTATCTATCTATCTATCTATCTATCTATCTATCTATCTATCTATTTCAGTCTGCACATATCTATCTATCTATCTATCTATCTATCTATCTCAGTCTGTTCATATCTATCTATCTATCTATCTATCTATCTATCTATCTATCTATCTATCTATCTATCTATCTATCAACTGCTGTCCACATTACAAGCTGCAACCATCTAGCAAATTTGGAACAAAATAAACATTGTCAGGATGTGAACACAAAAACACCATTAAAATTATACGGACCAACCAACTTGTGTTTCTGCCAAAAGAGAGAGAAAAAAATGATCCATCTCTCAGTAAAGACTTCCTCCTCCGCAATCCTACAATAATCGGAATAGGAAACTAATGCTTAGTTACTTACATACTATATAGATATCAGTCAGTACGTATCATTTATTTATATAAATATTTATTATATATCATCATCATAGCTTGGATTCTCAAAAGGAGATTCTGCAGGGGACTCCACATCTGCTAAAAGACCACCAGTATATATATATATATATATATATATATATATATATATATATATATATATATATATATATATATACTCATCCACAGACAGCTGCTTCGTTGCATTACAAATCTTCAGTGTGACTGTAGACTATCCATTATCCCATCCAGTACAACGAGGTGAGATCGAAACCTTCGCTTCAGACCCAAAGGCTGGTATTTTACCTCTGTCCTACTCGGAACTGGACGGTCAATAAGGCTGAATTTAAGCGATTTATTCATTTACACACAATTCCCCACACACCAGAGTGCTCTATTCCAGAGTTGGAAGAGCATTGCAGTGTCATGTTTATCGTATGATCGTTACTATTCTTAATGTTTACTCATGTGAATATCAACTTGTTTTTATAAATATTATTCAGTGAATTATTTTATACATGCCTTCTGTAAATTATGGACCTATCTGTTGGCCTAAGTTTATGAGGCCACAAATTTCTGCATTTGTATGTATTTGTATATATATACATGTGTGTGTGTGTACAATATTGAAGAGAGACTGATACTTTAGTATAAATCAATTTTTATTCTTCATCTATTATATATATACACACACACACACACACATATATATACACACACACATATATATATGTAAATGAAAGTGACAATTGGAAGGTGAAGAAAAAGCAGGAGCTACATATGAAACCCTTGAGACAGGAAACAACCCACCTCCTCTGACCCTACCTTTCACAGACCTTTCTCATTCCACACCAAATTTGACTTTCACCGACAAAGATGCAAACACGATCCGCTCCTACTGAACAACTAATCAACTCAGAAATATCCTCGTTTCTTTCCTCGACCTCAAGCACGTAAACAGCAAAATTTTCTGTGACCGCTGCAAATTTTTCACTGAAAAAAAAAAGAGAGAAGCTTGTACCCGTCGCAATGCATAGAAACATGCCCATGATTTGAGATGTAGCACCTGCCTTTGTATTTTTCTCTTCATCTTCCAATTGTCACTCTTATCAACATTCTGTCGGATCACTTCACAACCAAAATACAAACATATATATACAAACACACCCACACAGAGACACATATATATGCACAAATATATATAACCACTCACAGAAATTTATATATTTTTGAGTATATATATATAGTAATGTAAACTTTTTATCTTGTGATGCCGAAAAAAGAAGATTTTATATTTGTATATTGTCTCAAAGTCTCCATTACTATCCTTCATTCAAGTCTTATATATATATATATATATATATATATATATATATATATATATATATATATATATATATATATATATATTGAGCCAAAATATGATTGCCTGCTAAATAAGGTATTTGTCTCACGTGTACTTGCGATATAGCTCTTAACCGATCAGGTATGGACTCTTCAAGACCTGTAAAAGTTTCTCCTTGGACTTAGTGCCAGACTCTTAACAGCAGACCATTTAAATACTGCAAGTTACACGTCAGAAGTTCTGCAGAACGAACTGGTTGTTTCAATACATCCAACAAATGCGCAGTGGGATTAAGATCTGGGAAGTTTGGACCACAGTGCTGAGTTTTCTTTATGTTCCTTGAATCAATCGTTTGAAGCAGGGTGCACGAAACTTGTGAAAGATGCCACCACCATCACTTGTTGCCATGATGAGGGTGTAAATGTCCCGCAGTGATTTTGGGGTAGTTGGTACGCGTCAAAGTACCTTCCACATGAACGTTAAGACACAGTGTTCCACAGCAGCGCGTTGCTTAAACAATCACGTCGTTCTGTTTCCACTGTACATACTGGCTCCATCGCTTCCCTATGATAACAAGGCACACATACGCTGCCGTCCTTCCCATTTAAAAGAAAGCGAAACCTATCGGACTATATATCATGATAATAATAATAATAATAATAATAATAATAATAATAATAATAATTGTATCATCCACAGACAGCTGTTTCATTGTATTACGACTCTTCCAGTGCAGTACCACGAGGTAGGATCGAATCCTCCACTTCACACCCAGAGACTGACATTCTACCCCTGCCTTACGCAGAACTGGACTGGACAAAATTTAAGACGATATGTTTACTTACACACTATTCACCATCCACCAGAGTGCTCCATTCCAGAGTTGGTATAGTACCTTATAATGTACGAGTTGCCTTACCTAAGAATGCTGAACCCTGAAGAAGGGAGCTTTAATTATAATAATAATTGATAATTGTGTCATCCACAGTCGTATTACAACTTTTTAGTGTGGCTATAGACTATCCAATATCCCATCCAGTACCACGAGGTAGGCTCGAAACCTTCGCTTCAGACCTAGAGGTATTTCTCTGAAAGGTTTTCGCACAATTAATTGCCATTTCATTAATCTGATTTAATGAAAATCTTGAGGTGCCAAGATGGTTATATTATGACGGTGCATCTCGTCCAGAGGGAATTCCTCCTTGGAGAAAATTTTAATCTATTTCAAAGTGTGTGTAAATAAAGCTTTCGTGTTCGTTTAAATTGTCACGTCCGTTACTGATCAATTTTTCGTAATGGGATTCGCCGAATGAGATACAGTTAAGCAGGAAACGAGAGCTGTGTGAGAAAAAAAATTGGATATTCCTGTTGACATAGATACCACTTCAGTATGGCCTACATTACTGTGCCGTTATAGAAATAAAAAACCCGAACTCTTGATGAAAAAAGCGTAGTATTGCATTGAAATCCTAGATAATCTTCTCCATGCTATGTCGCTAGTAAGAATCTTCGGTACGTCAGGGTGGGGGTGGGGGGATGACGTTGAAGATTTTGATCAGGGTAGGGGTATGAAATAGATCGAGAACCACTGCATTAGGAGGGTGCAGTTAGATACCCCGACCTATGATTCTGATCTTCTCCTGAGTTGTATTGCTGAGAGTGGCCCTGCATTGTAATTCTGAGGTAAGACATACTTTTTTTGAGATTTTGGGTTTATTTGATTCTTACTGGATTTTTTCAACAAGGAATAAAACTCACAGTGGAATATTTACAAATCACCACCACTACCACCACCATCATCATCATCATCACCACCACCACCACCACCATCATCATCATCATCAGTCTTTTATCGTCCGTGGTTGAACATAGACCCTCCACTTGCCACAACTCTTACGGATAGAAAACACTCGACACGTGTTTCGTGGTTGATACATTTATCAATCTTAAATAAATAGAGCTCTTTATTGTATTAATGATATATTGAGCACTTTTATTTATTTACAATCATCATCATCATCATCATCATCATCATAATCATCAACTTTTTAGCACCCGTCATTGGATATAGACCTTCTTGCAACATAGCCACTCCATTGCCATTTGAATATTTCAATGGATTCTAAGATATCTCGGATCCCCGTTTTCACCCTGATATATTGTGCTGTCTTGTGATCTCTCCATGTGAAGTTGAGCATGATTCTCTCATGCGTGCGTTGCATGCTTCTCAGTTTGCGGGTTTGTCTCTTGGTTAGGTTCCATGTTTCAGCTCCATAGGTGACTATCAAGAGAATGCATCGGTTGTATACCCTTCTTTTTTTTTATGATTAATGGGATCTTCTTACCTTGCCATCCAAGAGTGACACTTCATTTGATTCCTTCTTCTTCTGCAGGTTTCATGGAGAATATTAATCAATAATGATGATTGCAAATAAATGAAAAATAAATTTAACTTTAAACTCACCATCGCAGTCAATAATTGAACAACTCTAGCGTCAGAATTCGAAGTCATGTGAAGAAATTCTATTGGATATAGTCAGAATGAATTCTATTTATGATATCACTAACGTTTTCCACAGGAAAACATCTAAAATAGAGTAAACAAACCTATCTAGAATCATCTAGATTCTGGAGAATTCAGATGTTATTTCCACAGGAAAACATCTAAAATTAGGAACAAAAAAACATCCAGAAACATCTAGATTTTTGTAAATTTTGATGTTATTTCCACCGGAAAACATCTAAAATAGAGTAGAAAAGCATCTAGAAATATTTATACGCCATAGAATCTAGATGTTGTTAAACCCGTTAAGTTATCTACCTCAAAGTGCCAAAAAAGCTTTATTTTTTTTACCGAGGAATGAAAAAAAGATCCAGAAAGGTTTTAATGTAGTACTGATGCCAATTTTCAAAACTATAGACAAAACAGTATGACCAGGAGTGCTGGAATACATAAACACACAAGCACACAAACAAACACGCACAAATATATATAAAAAAAAAGATAGAACCATCTATGATGACTACGGTCGTTCAAAACTCTTGGCCACCTTTGATGGCTACGGTCGTTTAACAAGAACCATAAGTTCAACGATGCGTTCACCATCTGTGGTAGTAGTAGTAGTAGGAGGAGGCGGTGGAAGAAGAAGAAAAAGAAGCAGAAAAAAAGAAGAAGAAGAAGAAGAAAAGAAGAAGAAGAAGAAGAAGAAGAAGAAGAAGAAGAAGAAGAAGAAGAAGAAGAAGAAGAAGAAGAAGAAGAAGAAGAAGAAGAAGAAGAAGAATTCTTTCTATGTGTCAACTGATTCTCATGCTTGTAAAATATTAGGATATGGAAATATTTTGCAAGTATTATTTTCAATAAAAATTTTGAATGGCAATTTTTGGCGTTTTTTGGCTTTCTTTAAATTCAAAAATGCGGATCCCGGGAATTCTATTATGACATCATAAGCAGTGAGCAGAAGAAAAAAAAATTGATCGTAATAGATGTTACAACTCTTAATGGTATCACACCTCTTGATAACATAATACCTTTTGATGACACCATAACTCTTTCTTCTTTCCTATTCCTGTTGTTTGGCATTCCTGGGATCGACCGACAAGTTGACCGACCGAAAAGCGTCATATAGAGATGTACAGAGACATCTAAAAAAATTCAAAGAGTTTATTTTCTCTTTAGAGATTTTGTGGTAGAAAAGAGAACTTCAAGTGTGATCTCGTCGCAGCGTAGCCCCTGCCCCCCCCCCAAACCCAGCCAAACAAACAAAAAACAAAGCAAACAAAAACATACAAAAGAAGCAATAACTAAGACAACCCTTAATAAAAGCACAAGAAAGTTTTCAGCAAAAAACAAAAACAAAAACAAACAAAACTTTTACGTCTCTCACAGGGGAAGCTACCAAATATTTTAAAACTGCACAAATAAGAAAAGTAAGGGTACAGTACAGCATTATTGTGATATTGTAAATAGAACACGCCTTTAAAAACTTAAGAAAAACTTTCTTTTTTCAAAACCATAAATGAATGCAATCATCATCATCATCATCATCATCATCATCATCATCATCATCACCACCACCACCACCGCCACCACCATCATCATCATCATTCTTTTATCGTCCGTCGTTTGTCATATACCTTTCCCAGGATTCACCAGACCTCTTTATCGTGAGCGTCGCGGAGCCAATACTCTCTAAACAAAAGTTTAGTTCGCCTCTCCATCTTGTACTCTGCCGGTCTCAGTTGCACATGTGATCTCTGAAGATTCATAATGTGAGTCGTCTTGTCCATCAGTCGTCTGCCATTCTTGCAACATGGCCTGCCCATCGCCATTGGAGTTTTCTAATGGATTCTATGATGTCTCAAACCCCTGTTTTTCTCCTGATATATATTGGGCTGTCTTATGATCTCTCCACGTGAGGTTTAACAACGATTCTCTCATGTGTGCATTGCAGGGTTCTCAATTTGCGGGTCTCTTTCTTGGTTTGGTTCCTTATTTCAGCCCCATAAGTGACTATCAGGAGGAGGCATCGGGAGGTTGTATACCCTTCATTTAAAAAAAAAAATTTTTTTTAAGGATTAATGGGATTTTCTTGATTTTTGAAGGTTTAGCTTGCTCTGCCGAAGGCTTGCCATCCTAAAGTGATTTTTTGATTGATTTCTTTTTCCTTTGTAGGTTTCATGGTGACCCGTTGTTTTAGTTAGATGTATTGGTTTATTTATTATAGTTTTGCGTCTTTGATTTTGGTCGTCGTGTTATTATTTCCGACGCAATTGTTGCACATGACTTTCATTTTGTTGAAGTTCGTGTGTAGACCGCCCACACAATGAGCTCAATACATGACATTAATACGCACCAATCAGGGTTAGAATAGCGTTGATATCTCGAAAACTATATAGGAAGAGAAGCGGCGCCAAAAATGAGCAGAATAAAAATAACGAATAATAGAGAGAGATAACAGATCTGGTTAATCACTCAATAGAAACCGTCACATGACCAACGTCCTTTGGCAGAATGCTGTGTTGGGGGAGATCAATTAAAAAGTGGGGGGGGGGAAAGGAGTGATCAATCGATGTTACTTATCTGACCTCTTGTTGGGGGCAGTTTGGACGAACGTGAATGCTGTGGGATACAAATTAAGCGATTAATTCGGCACTAACATCACGAACAACCCCATCTCCACCCCTTTTAAACTAAAAACGTATACGGAGGAAATATGGAAAAAAAGAAAAAAAGAGGTTTTCTTGTTGGCATAATGAGGCGTAAACGTTGAAATTTTCAGCCTTCTAGATCCTTTGGTGCAGCCTGTACGCGTTATACATAGATAACCAGGCAGCCAAGCAGCCACACCAACCTTTGGTGACAGTTTTGGTTGACGGTTTCAGATGAACAGAAAATACCAAGAAGGGTAATGGTGTGCATGAAGTGCATGGGCCATCGCACTAAAAACTATTCCCTTTGTACAATGGGCCAAATTGTTTGCTTGGTTGTTAGTAAGAGGCATGGGCATTTTTGTTGCTTAAACAACTGCAAGCTGCAGCTAAAGCATTAGTTGTTCATGATAACCGCGGAATCTAATGTTTTCTCAGCAGATCCTCTATCTATCATCAGGGTTGAAGCAATCAGAAATCGGTTTGGTTAACTCTGGCTCTTGGGCTGACGTGTAGGAACAGAGAAGCAGGTCGAATGAGGTGTAAAAAAATATAGATTATAACAAAACTTGACTCTCGGTAATATAACGTTTGCTGACATCAAATATATTATCGATACTCCAGCCTGGACCGGATGATACAATACGCGAATTATGCCACGGCGTGGAGCCCATGACTTTCAGGGAGGTGTAGGGGCGACAAATGAATTGCAATGTTGAACTTTACCACTACTTCTGTGGGGAAAGATACTTTAACACTTTGCCGTCAGGAAAAGATCAGAAATAGAATTCGCCGTCACAGTCAATAATTGAACAACCGTAGCATCAAAATTTGAAGCCATGTAAAAGAAATTCCATCGAAAAATAAATATGGTCAGAATAAATTCTATTTATGACATTGATATTGGCGTTTTCCACTGGAAAGGATCTAAAATGAAAAAAAAAAAGACCCCAAAAACCAAGAAAACATCTAGAAACATCTAGATTCTGGAGAATTTAGATCTTATCAATAAAACCGCCAGAATAAGGTCTCAAAAGGTCAAAAAGCATTTTTTCCTCACCCCTAAACATCTTAGCCATTTTTAGAAGGGGTTCAGTAGGATTCTGATGCCGATTTTGGACAAAACGACAAGGCCAGGAGTGCTGGAACACACAAACACATAAACAAACTCACAAACACATGCACACACGCAAATATAAGAACCCTTTGTCATCTTCGATGGATACGGTGGTTCACTGATTATTCAATACATATAGCACGTGAAAAAAAGCATTATTATGTAATACACCCCTTTTTGGTTTAGACTACGGGAGGGTTTATTAATCTTAAAAAGAAGAGTATACAACCATTGCATTCTCCCGATAGTCACATGGAGCTGAAACATGGAACCTGACCAAGAGACAGGCATGCAAACTGAGAAGTAAGCAACATGCGCATGAGATGATCATCATCATCCCGCATCCTTTTCTTGCCTTTCCTTAGGGATCAAAGTGTAGTTTCTGTTCCACGGCAGAGTCCGAGGAGTCGGTACCAACACTTGCCTGCCGAATGGGCCGGAGATTGGGTTGCAGGTTGACATCAAAGACCGAGTGCACCGGTGCAAGCGTTAGCCAATGAGGTTTAACTGAGGCTGCGTTTGCTACGCGCATTGGGAAGCCTTAGGACTCGTCCTTGGGGTCTCCAATTAATACACGGCCCAGCTGCAGGGTCTCTGTTTCCCCGGGGTAGCACTTAAAGGAGCAGGTTCCCTGGTGGATGCTTTCGTGGTGGAGGTTGTCTAGCTTCTATGGAGCGCTTTTCAACCGTAGCAGCGTCGGCTAGAGCCATTTTTGGAAGGGTTGCACCTATTTCTTCCCACGTATAGCCTGACCTTGCTGTGGTGGGACAGTGATCAAATAGATGCTCAACCTCACATGGAGATATCATGAGACTGCCCAATATAACATGCGCATTGGAGGCCTTTGGACTCGTCCTTGGGCTCTCCTGTTATTACTCAGCCCAGCTGCGGGGGGTTAGTTTCCCCGGAGCAGCACTGCTCCATTGCACTTAAAGGAGCAGGTCCCCTGTTGGAGCTTTCGTGATGGATGTTGCTGTAGCTTCTACGGTCGCTTGACATTCAAAGTCGCGTCGGCTGGAGCCATTTTTGGAAAGGTTGACCTATTTTCCCCACATTAAGCCCGACCTTGTGTCAAATATTGCTGTAGTGGGACAGTGATTAAATAGATGCTCACCCTTTTCTGGCCTTTTTTTTTTGGCGGGATCAAAATGTAGTATCTGTTCCACAGCATAGACTGAGGAGTCGGTACTGACACTTGCCTGCCAAATGGGCCTCGCGGTATTGGATGAGATAATGGAAAGTCTATAGCCACACTGAAGAGATGTAATACATCGAAACAGCTGTCTGTAGATGACACAATATATATATATATATATATATATATATATATATATATATATATATATATATATGTGTGTGTGTGTGTGTGTGTGTATTGTTTGGCCCCCAAATTATAGATGGCGTAGGACCCATTGTAGTTTTAATCTGACTCTAAATGTAGAATATATGTTTTTGCAATTAAAGTGTACTATTTCAATGCCCTTTCCAAAGATGCCTTCTTAGAAGGAGTCAGACTTTCCGTTGTGTAGAACAGCCTGCCATAATTGCCATGTAAACTAATACTTGTAACCCAGGGAAATCAAAGTGAACGCTAATATCACTTCTTTCTGTTCCCCAAGATTTGTTTCCCTTGAAGTAATGTCACTGTCACCATCATCATCATCATCATCATCATCATCATCAACAGCCTTTTTGGGTCCGTCGTTCAACATAGACTTTCCCCAAGATTCGCCAGATCTCTCTATTGTGAGCGTCACAGAGCCAGTACTTTTATGAACTGAACTAGTTCTTCATGCCATCCCATATTTTGTCGGCTCCGATTTCGCATGTGATTTTAGGGTATCCACGTTGTGAGTCGTGATGTCTAACATTCTCGCAACATGTCCAGCCCATTGCCATTTGAGTTTTCTTATGGATTCTATGATTACTCGGACTCCTGTCTATCTTCCAATATACTGTGCTGTCTCGTGATCTCTCCATGTGAGGTTGAGCATGATTTTCTCTTGTGCATAATATGACTCTCAGTTCAATGGTCAGTCCTTTGGTCAGGTTCCATGTTCCAGCTCCATAGGTGACTATCGGGAGGATGCTTGGTTGTATATCCCTTTTTTTAGCACTAGCAGAATTTTCTCATTCTTGGAAGCCGAGCTTGCTCGATTAAAAGCTTGTCAACCTAGTGTGATTCTTTGCTTGATTTCTTCTTCATTTGAGGATTTCACGGGTATTCATTATCCGCGGTAAATGTAGTGGTCTACTTCCTCCAGTTCTGCATCCCCGATTAGTGAAATTTTAAATACAATTTTTCGGTTGAATCGAATATTAAATAAAGCATCGTTAGCGATCAGATAGTGCAAAAAGTAATCCTAAAATCGAAATCAATGGAGATAATCTATAGAATGTATGAAGAAAGATCTGCAATAATTATTTATTTCTATTCATTTTTATTGGATTTCTCAAGAACCGTCGATTCAAACAACTTCAACCCCAACATCACATTACTTTGTGTACTAACTAATATGTCTGGCGAATATAAGCACTGTACACTGGCCAATTGTCAAGTAATCGCAGTGCACAAACACTGATGATTTTCTTAAAATAATTCATCATCCATGAAATGTATCTATATCAACTATAAAAACACTCAAAGGAAAATGAAACTAATATACCCGTTATTATAATCATTGATTACTTTTGCTCTCTGTCTATATTCCTATGGTCTACTACTATTATAACTATAGCCTTATATATTTTAGGCTTAAGCCTTGTTAGGGAGGAGCAATTAATAAATGAATAAATTAATGACAGTTGTAGAGAAGGTTGACCCCCTATTTACTCCCATTCAAGCATGAGCACCGTCTTCCATTCTTGTCCTTGTTCATTACATTGCAATTAGGATAGAAAAGATGATAAATATGAAGAGAATGAATAATAATTAGGAAAATTCGGGGTTCACAGTGTATATCATGGAGAGGTTGAATTAAAAAAAAACACATAAGTAATGAAAAAGCTAAATCATTTAGTTACATAGTAAAGTCATCATTTCTCTTCACTTACGCTGTACAGCCTGTTGATTGGACCAATAAGTTTCAGCTTTCAGTAATAGCAGTACTTATTTGTGGGTATCAATTTCAAATGTCTAAAGTAAGAGAATTACAAATTAAAACAGGGATTTTCGAAATTATTCACCGGTGACCCCATTTGATGAGAGAAAAAACCTTCCCATGAAGGGGGGGGGCAAATTTATGGTTTTAGTGCCAACTAACAGTATTCGCTGAGGTATGTCATAAAAAATAGGTACTAACAAACGATAAGTTAGTTTTAGTCGTAATTTAACGACTTCTGAATGTAGAAAGAAATCTAGACCCCCCCCCCCGCAAAAAAAGAGTCTCAATAAAACCTGGAAGAAGTAGATTACGTTTCTCGTTTATTTCGACACGATATAGGTCAAATCCTGTCTTGATACTTGAGATCGTTACCAATAATGAACAATGACTCGGGCAGAACAGTGACGTGATATGTCAACAAAATTGCAATGTATTTATTATTCAGAGAGTTTACATTGTCTGCTATGAAAAAATAAAATATTACATCTTAAAAATGAATCCCAAAACTTGACAAAAAAGAAAGAATTAAAAAAAAAAAATCAGTAAATAGCATTGGGACATTTAATAATATATAAGCACTCTATGGGGTACATTTCTGTACAGAAATTGAAAAAAAACTTTTTACTTAATTCAATTATTCATAAAAAGAATTTCAAAAGTGTCTGCGACCCTCAATAGTCTTTATCTGGCCCCGCATGAGGTCACGGCCCCGATTCAATTCATTTTGATTTAAAAGCTACATTTTCTAGATTTAGCATGAGAAGATTTGATAATGAGACTGGAAATGTGTGTTTCATTCAGAGGTTCATGCTCAATGCTGTTTAGAGTAAGATTGTTCAATCAGCGCTTTTTTGTTCATTTTGAATCCTATTTAATTTTGAAAATGAGCACAGTCCACTGCAGTTGGTAACCATGAGTGACAATTGGACGCGCAAGATAATTTCTACATTCGGAAAACAAGATTCCAAAGACTAGTTTCAAGAAGAAAAGGAATATCGGAGTATTAGTGCCAATTTTCAAGTCTATGGATTAAACGGTATGGCTAGGAGTGCTAGAATACACAAACACACAGATACATAAGCAAATACACAAAGACACAAAAACACGCAAACACAGGTGCCTTTGAAAAAAAGACAGAACGGTTCGCCACCTTTGGTGGCTACGACTCTTCAATTATTCCCTTTGCATTATAATCCGATATATAAGTATAAATGAATGTGGATGTTACGCCAAATCGGTTCGATAGTCTATTTGGCGAAAGTTTCTTATTGTTTTGCAAAAATGCTTTGATTTCACTTCGATTACATAAAGCTTTGATCATAAAAACAGTCGTTTTACATCCTACGTTTTGCCAAATAATTGTCTGTTATTAAACGGTAAAGCTCTAATTCTACAAGATTTCTTTTTGGCGCCAATATGAGAAGTAAGATTAGTTTCAAGCAGTTCCTCAAATCGCACAAATTCCTCATCGAGACTTTCCCCCACCCCCCGAGATCTCCCGGTTATGATTTAATGAGATCTGATGATCACTTCCCAATCAATCTCCTCACGTGTTAATGACTGCAGCCGATGAAGGAATCTAAATACACCATTCAACTTTTTGA
This sequence comes from Thysanoteuthis rhombus, assembly GCA_963457665.1. NCBI lineage: Eukaryota > Metazoa > Mollusca > Cephalopoda > Oegopsida > Thysanoteuthidae > Thysanoteuthis > Thysanoteuthis major. Next base: position 2,262,818 of record OY735242.1, read on the forward strand.
TAAGCTTCCTGGCGTTCTCACAAGACAGGGAACAAGCTATTAGTAATGGTGGGAAATGTTCGGCTTTTAAACTCTTTAGAAAGTGTCCCAGATTCAAGAAGAGGATCAAGAGTGCAGAAACCATAGAAATGTTCTCCCTGAGTTTGTTCTGGATAATCCTCATACTCAGTCAGATCCTTGGCTGTTTACAAAATGTCTGAAAAAGTAAACCCCATAGCTTGGATATATATATATATATATATATATATATATATATATATATATATATATATATATATATATATATATATATATATTTTGAGCCAAAATATGACTGCCTGCTAAATAAGGTATTTGTCCCACGTGTACTTGCGATATGTGTATCTACGTAAGCATTCATGGAGTGAACCAGACGTGTTCAAATCTTGACCAGGTGATCACAAAGAAGCACTGATCATCTGGATAAAGCTGTAAGACTTGATCCCACTATGCGACTATAACTCCTGTACTGTCTACCTTCTGATCGCTGTTATTTGAAACTTTATCAAAGACCTGCTTTATTGCAGAGAAGATATATAAAAGGCCTGAGCTGCATCTTCACAAGCTGATCATCTTGTACCTGACAATCTTTTCTTGCAGTGGGCAAACGAGAACTATCATTATGTAATGCAAAAGACAGAAGATCTCACTGATAGGTGAAAGCAGAAAAAAATGCGTATAGGCTTCCTAGAAATTCAAAGAAAAACTACTACTTCCCGGCAACAATCAGCAGCACATTTTCCAGCCAGATTTAATGAATGTGCAAAACATGGAACATAATCTGCGAACCCATTCAGCTCTTTAATCCATGCTTGTAAGCCACTGTATTTGCCAATCATGTCTTTGGCATTGTGTCATAACTTTGACTTCGGCAGTCTTTCAATGCTCTTTCCCTCTGAAAGGTCAATTAAACAATGAGCGAACTGTTCAGCACAATAACCTTATAGATCCAAAAAATCTTTCACCTGGCCCAGAGGTCAAAACATGGGGCACAGTCAAATTCATCTGGTCCACATTAGATACATCTGGAGTAGAATTCAATGAAATAATATTCGTACTTTTTCCATTCCACACATAATGTGATCCATCATCATCATCATCATCATCATCATCATCATCATCATCATCATCATCAGTCTTTTAACGTCCATCGTTGGATATAGACCATCCCTATCATGGGCGTCATGGAGCCAGTATTTTCTAAATTTGAGCAGTTCATCACTCCATCTTGTATTCTGTCGGCCTCGGTTTCGCATGTGATCTCTGGGGATCCATGTTGTGAGTCATGACGTCCATCAGTTGTCTGACATTCTTGCAACATGGCCTGCCCATTGCCATTTAAGTTTTTATAATAGTTTTTATGATGTCTCGGGCTCCCATTTATTTCTGATATACTGTGATGTCGTGCGATCTCTCCAGAAACATCCATTTAATATACACTCGAGGTTGAGCATGATTCTTTCATGCGCACGTTGCATGCTTCTCAGTTTGTAGGTCTGTCACTTGGTTAGGTTCCATGTTTCAGCTCCATAATTGACTATCGGGAGGATGCATTGGTTGTATACTCTTCTTTTTAGGATTATTGGGATCATCTGGTTTTTGAAAGTTGGGCTTGCTCTGCCAAAGGATGCAGGGTTCCAATCTGATTAATGAATTCCCCAACCGTGGCCTTCGATGAATATGACCAATGTCCCCTTCCTTTGTTTGAATGAGTATTTATATGCTCTGCCAGAAGAGGGTCAAACCTGGCCAATAACTGTAACAACCCCAAACATTTTCCATCAAGAGGAGAGCGAAGCGTTTCATTATTACTGCGAAATGTGAGAACCTGTTCCGCTTGAACACTTCACAAATTAAATTATTCGCTCGAGGATTTCGTGTATGTACATTTTTTTTTCAGTTCCGATTTCTTTCACAAGTTGAGAATTGACAAGCAGACCATTGCTTTAATACATCAACAGTGACATTAAAGCTTGTCTACGCGGGGAAGTTTTTTCGAGACGAGTTAATCCATTGCTTGCATCATTAAACCCATCTTTAGTGTATTTTGAACATCCTGAACTCAAAAGCTTGCAAGGGAAGCAGAATGGTCTTCCTTTGCTTTAAGAATCGCATAAGCAATTTTATGCATGTTGTCGGTTCGTGGGTTTATGAAGATAAGTTAAATGAAATGTCTGACAGTACCTAGGTTTCTTTACATTGTCCTACAATCGCACTGCGGAAGAGAGGTCACTGTTAGCATTTGACATTCATCGCCTCCATTGGCTATCTAATATTAACAATCACAATCATCTAGATTGTTTGGCCATTCACCGATATAATTCGAATATCTTCTCTTTTTCTTTCACAGTCACTGGATGCTGGCAGTCGCAGTATGCCCTATGTGGTACTAGTTCTACTTGTTGCTATATTTACAGTCTCGACAATCGCAGTACTATCATCATAAACATCAAATAATTTGGCCAACTTACGTGTTCTTGGTATCACAAAGTGGTCGCTTTCTCTTTCTTTTGCTACACGTTCTGCACTTCCAGAGGCATGTTGGCGTCCAATATCTCCGGTTCTACTGCTCATTGCAATCTGCTGTTATGCAGATATCACATTCCGATTAATTAGTTTAGTTATGTCTGATACAACTCTGAGGAGAAGGTTGGAAAAGGTGAAAAGGACACGGAAAAACCCCAGAGGTGACCCGTTGACGAAATCAGGTTGAATCGGTTGGACATCTGATAAGGTCGATTGAGGTAGACAAACTGAATTTCTTACGTTAATTCTTTTGGCTTCGAGGGCGTTTTTTACGTGCTAAAACATAACACTTTCACACAACCACACGAACTTTTGAACAGTTTTTTTCCATTTCAATCTGAAGAACGTTTCAATTGATTCAGATTAATCTCTCATATAAAAAGAAATTCAAACTGTAAATATATATTTGTCTACACAAAATGTGTATGAACTCTTTTAATTACTTCCAAGTGAAGTGAATATCTTACTGCAACACATTTCTATCATTATGAACGACGAAATTAGCTAATTACTTGAATATGGAAATGAACACACACACACACACACACACACACACACACATATATATATATATATATGATTATAAATTGCGTTATATTATACTGAAACACTAATTGAAATGATCTCCCGTTATCAAACGGCGAATGTATCATTTGGCTTAGACAACGTAAATAGAATAAACAATAAAAGAAAATGGGACTGCTGTTTATTCTATTTACATTCTCAAGCCCAAGTGATAGATTCACTGTGTAATAACAGGAGATAAGAAAACGCAACGGTCGAACATGCAAACAAGCAGAATGATAGTATAATAAATCTTCTGTCAGGACACCGAGATACTGAATCTTCAAAGAGGAAAACGAATATTTAGACACTTACAAAACATCCATTTAATATACACTCGATGCTCAGTTTTGCTTTTTTGCATAGATGATGTATTTTGATAAAGAATTAACAATGACTAAGAGAACAAAAATACATATTTCCAAACATACAATGCAAATATAAACAAAAGTAACAGTAGAAAAAAATATTCGGACACTATTAAAAATTGATTGTAAAAGTGTTATTTAAAAAGGAATGCAGGTATAGACTTTTCTGAAGACGCAAAGAAACTTTTGAAATGTTCTAGCTATATTTAATTAAGGTGTGATTTCACCACAGTCGTCATTCACCACTTTTACTCTGTTGAAACAAGGCACTCATGTTTAAAGTAAAAGAACATTCAACCGAACGAAAAAATGTCGTAATTAAGCAACGTAATTAAGGTTTTGGCTTCAGGATCATTGCCAAGATGTTAAATATCCCTGTCAGTTCTTCAATTATTCTGAAGAGGAAGAAGTTTGGCACCACCAAAAACCACCCTTGAACTGGCTCTCCACAGAAAATTTCTCTACCAGCAACTTAAAAAAATGATAAGAGCAGTCAAAGCTAATCCAACGGTAACTCGAAAGGAGATCCAATATGATTAGAGAACAGCTGGTACATCGTTTACTAAAAGAACTACTAGTAATGAACAACATAGGAATAGATTAAGATATCGCACACCACGGAAAACACCTTTTTGAAAGAAAAAAAGGCATCGAGATTCTCGGAAGAACATTATAAGGTCAGGTTAATAAAAAAAAAAAAAAAATGGACTTTTTGGCAAACCCCCAGCTCGTCATGCATGGAGAAAAGATAGGTGCGTCTATGATCCAAAAAACACAATAACCACAGTAAAGCACGGGATATCATGGTTTGGGTGTTTCACTTTCAATGGTACGTGGGCACTTCACGTGATTGAAAAAAACCCACGAATGGGGCAATGTGTTGGAGTGTTTGGAAAGATAATGTATTCTCTTCGGTGTAACAACTGGAGCTCGAAAAAGGTTAAATCTTTCATCAAGATAACGACCCGAAGCAAATAGCCAAAATAACTCGCAAATGGTTTCTCCAGTACAAAGTAGAAGTGCTTAAGTAGCCTTGTCAATCTCCTAACTTGAATCCAATTGAAAATTTATGGCGATGCTTTAAAGATCGAAATTATCAGAGAGACCCCCAGAAGCATTAATGATTTTTTTTTGCAAGTAAGAGTGGGGCAAGATTACCCCCCAAATGTTGCAGAAGGTTTGTGAAGGGTTACCAAACACGTACCCTGGTTGTAATTGCAAATCAGGGCTATGCAGCTAAGAATCAAAATATGAATAACTTTTCCACCTTTCCTCTTGTTTATATTTTATTCTTCATCGTTTGTTTGGGAATATGCATTTCTTTATTCGTAATTGTTACATTTACATCGATGTATGAATGTATAGTCAATGTAAGCATGGAATGTATATTAAATGTATATTTTGTCCATATACTTTTATCCTGTATTCAGAAGGTTCAGTGAAGCTGAAAAAAATGTGTTCTTTCTTTCATTTATTTATATCAGTCCTTACTTGAAAGCTCAAGTGAAAAAATGATGTGCAAATAAACATTAAAAATCGTTTATGAATAATAGATATATAAACAGACTAGTAACTGTTATATACTGACATTGACACACACAACTCAGCAACCAGAGCCCGACATTGTCAAAAGCCATTCTATGTGCACTACTGGATAAAGGCCTTTCCCAATTCTCCTTCAATAACAATTTTAATGTCTTGTTGTTTGGGAGAAAGTTAGTGGCTAACAGAGCTCGTCCAATGTCACTATAAAATTTCTCTCTCGTCTGCCTGGTTGGCTTTGTATGTATCACGCGTACAGGCGGCACCAGTGGAGCTAGAGGGCCGAAGATTCAAACAGTCACTCTTTATTATGTCTAGAAAAAAAATTTTTTTTTAGTTTTTGAAAAAAAATCACTGCTGAGTAGCTTTTTAGTGTGTATGTGGTTGGGGGTTCAGTTTGCAATGTAAGCTTATGCTAAATTAATCCCTTATTCTGTGTCCGCCTGTGTTTCGAAAATGAAGACTGTTTCAGTGATTACTATCCAAAAAGGTGGGAGAATCAAAATTTATTGATCACCCCCTTTTCCAATATTTCAATTGATCACGGCACGCAACCAAAAGACATAGGTTGCATGATAGTTTCTATTGGGTGACTAACCAGACCTGTTCTTCTGGTTATCTAGTTTTTAATTCCGAATTGCCTTTCTCTTTGACTGATTGCCCTTCAAGGCAAGGAAGTTCAATTTGTCCAGCTACTTTATCCCATGGTGGAGGTTCGGGAAGAAGAGATGGATTCATGTATTTCCCGAGGATATTAGTACGGAAGTGAATCTAAACCGGCAGGCTGGAATTTGAACTTGGCTCACTGATTCCGTAATTGCTACGCCACACACACACACACACACACACACACATATTTATATATATATATATGTATCATTATTAGGAAATGGCTATATAATCCGATATACGAAATTCGTTGTCTAGGCCAAATGAAATATTCACTGCATGATAATAGGAGATCATTTCAAATAAGAGTTTCCATATGATATAAAGCAATCCATAATTATATTCAAGTGAGGTAACTCGTTCATTACAAGCTTATGCAATGCTCTTCCAACTTAGGAATAGAGCACTCTGGTGGATGGGGAATTATGCGTGAGTGAATATATCGCTTAAATTCAACCGTAAAAATTAGATAACCAGAAGAACAGTCCTGCGTAGGGCAGAGGTAAGATGCCAGCCTCTGGGTCTGAAGCGATAGTTTCGATCCTACCTCGTGGTACTAGATGGTATAATGGATATTCTATGGCCACACTGAAGAGTTGTAATACAACAAAACAGCTGTCTGTGGATGACAAAGTTATTCAATTATATATATATATATATATATATATATATATATAGAGAGAGAGAGAGAGAGAGAGAGAGAGAGAGAGAGGTATTGACATAAAACTGTAACAACAATAAAAAGAAAGTATCTTATATAGGATATATAATCATGACCCTCTCCTGTAGATTGACGTTTCACCTCAACAGTCAGAACGTCATCTATTAGAATAGTAAAAAAAAAAAAAAATCTGGCTCCACAGCCAAAATATGTCTACTCCTCGCAGACAACCAAATAATTTTGTATGCGAATTCTAAAAAAAGAAGACTTCAAACAATGGAAACAAGGCAGTTCATTATCGATAAGATGTCTTCCGACATCGCCATGAATATTCTCAACTGCATTATGGCGTCCATAAGCGCAGATGACGTCGTCAGTAAGTTGCATTGGTTTTAGTCATGCATTTAGAAGAAGAAAAAAAAACGATTAGTTATGTTGACTCAAGTTACAAAAAAATCAATAAAACATAAATGTAAAATTATATAAAAAAAAAATGATATCAATTACACTTTAAACATCATTGATTACACTTCTTGAAAATAACCAATGATCGGAAGATCCACAACTTTAAAACCTACCAACTTCGAAACATTTTTACAAAATTTCGATCCAATTCATGAAAGGTTTGCATGCAAACAAGAAAAATTAACTAAAGGTTGAAAAGACCGAATTGATCAGTTATTTTTAGTAATGCATGTTTGAATATATCTACACGTAATCTCAGGTCGAATTGCACGGACAAAAGTCCAGCTGATGTGGTGGTTGGGGGTCTGTTTAGGGGAAATGAGGGTGCTGCTGGAAATTTCTGTTACTCATAATTCTTTGTTAGTTGCAGAGTGGCGTAGCGGTTGCCAACATGGTAAACGGAATAGAGTCTTGGCTGAGGTTGCTGCTTACGTTCATTTCGCACTGATGCCCTTGGGAAATATATGAAGTTCCCCGGGTATAGGTAAAATCCAGACCAGTTAGAGCCCTTAAGTCATGAAAGGCAGTTCGTCTAGGGCATTGGACTAATAACTCCACCTCGAAAAAAACCTATTCACTACCGAAAACGAATGCAGCTCTATTTTCCACGAGGAGCCAACAGGAAAAAAATCTCAGCATATAAAAGCCCATGTCACTTTTTTGTTTATGCTTTGGGTTTTTTCTGTCGCGCTAAAGCAAACCGATTTATACAATTAACTTGATCCCGCTGTGAATTAAACAAACTAGAGATCGGCAGGTGACTGACTTATCCATTTGACCACTCTAACACTGCTACGAAAAAAGTTGAAATTCAAAATAGAAACAAAGTTCCTGTGGATAAATGGCTAGAGACAACCGGACATATACAGGACCCCTTTACAGCTCGAGGGATTGAGTTCGATTCTCACTGTGGGTTTGCTTTTTATTTCCCGATCACGCCGTTTAATCGTTTTTCGTAGGATTACAGTCCGATTCAAAGTCGTGATAAAAAGCAACTGAAAGTTAGGATGAAAATAAAAACTAATCAGAATTAATAATGATGCAGAAAGAAGTCGTTGACTACCGGCTTGTTGCTGCTGTCTTCAAATTTACGACAACAGCAAAATATTTTGGCACACAAAGCACACCGACTGTATATACGAAATAAAATGGACAATCATATTCAAGTAATAAAACTTTTATACGAAGCAAACGGTTACAAGTACTCATCGCCACTTTTTTCCTTTATTCTATCGCATGTTGAAAGCTTTTAATTACAGAATGGAACTTAGGTAAAGCAAAGCGTCGGTATCTAACGAAACGACTCCCACGTTGAGTATCCTATCGTATGTATCAGCTCAGTGGTCCTTGCAAGTCTCAAGCCTGGTAAAAGACTTTATTTCTATTTTCATGACCATCGAAGGATACTTTCACCCCGTTCACACAACCAAGAGTGCTAAATTGTCCTAATAAAGAGTTTTCCACACTTTCCGCTAAAGAATCGAACACGGGACCCCCCCTGCGTGTGTAAATATTACACGATCCGATCGGATGAGAATGTACTTATCAAAATATCAATTACATATATGATACAACACTTGTACAATAAAAGTAAAAAAAAAAAAAAAGAAATCTTCTGCCACAGAAACGAGCAATTCCCGTAAGAGGCTCTAAATATAGACTTTCATAAGTAAACACGCTGAAAGCAAGATTCCAACGGGCAGCGAAATCTACCATCGAAATCTGGTTAGGCCGAGTGGGCCTGGGAAAGGCCTAGGAGGGACTGGTGGGTGAAGATCTCTCAGTTGATACCGTGCCTGGGTGGTGGCCGTTGCACGCGATATGGTAACATAGGTAACCTTGCAAGCGAACTATTTTAGGCGCGTAAAATACCCGATTGAAGCTATATGTAGGAGGATGTGATGCGAGAAAAGACCTCTTGATATTTATGAGGAGGTGTGAGTTCAGCTGTTTGAAATTGGCTTTTGAAAAGTATCTATCTATCTATCTATCTATCTATCTATCTATCTATCTGAATCTGTTCTTCTGTCTGTTCCTATCTACGTATCTATCTCAGTCGATTCAAATCTATCTATCTTATATCTATTCATCCATCTCTCGATCTATCTCAGTCTGTTCATATCTTTCTCTCCATCTATCTATCTATCTATCAGCCTGTTCGTTCGTATCTATCTATCTATCTATCTATCTATCTATCTATCTATCTATCTATCTATCTGTTCTTCTGTCTGTTCCTATCTACGTATCTATCTCAGTCGATTTATATCTATCTATCTTATATCTATTCATCCATCTCTCGATCTATCTCAGTCTGTTCATATCTTTCTCTCCATCTATCTATCTATCAGCCTGTCCGTTCGTATCTATCTATCTATCTATCTATCCGCCTATTCATGTCGACCTATCTCACTATATATATATATATATATATATATATATATCAGTCGGTTCATATCCATGTATGTATGTATGTATGTATGTATGTATGTATGTATCAGCCTGATCATATCCATCTCACTTTGTTAATATATATATATATATATATATATATATATATATATATATATATATATATATATATATATATATATATATGTATAAATTTATCTCAGTCGGTTCATATCTATCAATCTATCTATCTATCTGCCTGTTTATATCTATCTCACCTTGTTAATATATATATATATATATATATATATATATATATATATATATATATATATATATATATATATATGTATACTTACCTCAGTCGGTTGGTATCTCTCTCTCTCTCTCTCTCTCTCTCTCTCTCTATATATATATATATATATATATATATATATATATATATATATATATGTCCCTGCAATGCTTTATCTGACGTTTCTCTGCACATGTTCCAACCAACGTTCGCGCGTTCTCCGCACCTTTCTACAAGAGAAATTCCTTTTAGTATACTTGCACCTTTTCAGCAGATGGGGAAATCTCACCTATATTTCGAACCAATCCATATAGAGGTACTCGAGGTACCAGCAAAAAAAAAAAAACAAAAAAAAAACAACAAAAGGACAAAACAAAAATAAATCCCCAAAAGCAAAAACAACAAAAAGCTAAAACAAACCAACATTTCTGGTAAGTCACTCGATACAAACCGTCACGCAAACAACGTCTTTTGGCAGCGTTTCACGTTTGGATCCCTGAAGAAGTTACTTCCATCGTCTTTCGTCCGGCAGCAATCTCTAAAAAGCTCGAATTGAAAAAAACAAAAAAGCAAAAAACAAGCAGACACAGACTATGGAATCAATTTAGCATAAGCTTACATTGCAAACTGAAATCTCTCTCTCTCTCTAAAAAGGTATTTAGCAGGGAATTTTGAAATTTTATTGACTTTACCTACATAGGTGCAGTCTGTACGTGCGATACACGCATAGCCATCTAGAACATCTTGAAAACTCGAGGGAACCCATGTTGATAATTTTAGTGACGGTTTTTGTTGGCGGTTTCTAACCCCTTCCCCATGCTTCCCTGACAAGAGATTTCGAAATCGCAAAACGCCCACGGGTCTGTTTTGTAAGTCAAAGCAGCAACGGTGCCATTATCAACGAATGGTAACCGGCTATCAATTACAGAGATACCTTGTTAATTTTGTCGACCACAAGAGACTCAGGGAGGTACAAAAAATGGAACCAGCGATTAATGTTCGAACCCCAGTTGAGACAATCTACGTTCACTTTACACTAATGTTCTTCGGAAAGGCATGTATACATCTCCCCCCCCACTGTAATAGTAATAATTGTGAAGTCTGTGACGCCACCTCGGTTCGAATTTCGCTTTCATGACCTTAGGAAATACTTGGATCCATCTTTGACACCCCCTTTCATTATGGGTAAATAGTAAGACAGGCAGGGTTCCAAACTTTGGTTGGTAACCAGTCTAGGAGACGGGCAACCCAACCCTTCGTCCAGCATCGCGAAAGGCTAGCAACGGACAGAGTGAGGACCATGTTCCAGAAATATACTATTAACGAGGATCTTCAACGGACGTTGCAAGCCGGAAGTGGATAATAATATTTTTCACAAATAGGTGGTACAAGCAGATAGATGGTATAAAAACTCGCCGGCCATCTTCCGGTGCCGGGGGTTCTGAAAATGTTAAAAAAAAATTCTGGTGGAGGGGATAAAGATTAATTTTATGATAACTCGTAATATTCTCAGCATCAGCATCATTAGCCATTGTAAGTCCGCGGCAGGACAAAGGCCTTTCCCATCTCCTTCCATGACAACTGCGATTGCGCTGACCTACAACATATCTTATCAGCAAAACTTTCTACCTTATCCCCCCGTCTCGTGTCTTGTCTTTTCCCACTGCGTTCACTATCCCGTGGGCATCAATCAGATAATATTTTGCTCCGTGCGTTGTCATTTTCCTTGCTAAGTGTCCAGCTTATATTCATTTCTCTTGCTTAATTATTTGTATATCATCGTCCACTCTGGTTCTCATTCTGATCCAAGTTGATCTTTGATTTATATCTAGCATTACTCTTTCAATAGCTCTCTGCACGATTGTAAGTTTTGAGTAACCTAGGTAATTTCCCCCACGGTAAATTCCCCCATACAAATTTCACTAACGGTATTTAAGTAAATGTTGGAGGGAGCTCCCAAACCTTTCGCTATCTACCCACCCTGTCCTCAAATCTCTAGCTATCAACCCTCACAGAGACCCAAATCTTTAGCTATCTACCCAACGGAGACCCTAAATATTTAGCTATCTAACTCCACCGAGCCCCAAAATCTGAAGCTATCTACCCCCACTGCCTTCTAGAATTTCTAGCAATCTGCCCCCATTAAGCCTCCAAATCCTTAGCTATTTACCCCCACCGAAGCCCCAATATCTTGCTATATGCCCCCACTGAACCCCCCTATCTCTAGCTATGTACCCTCACGGAGCCTCCAATCTCTAGCTTTCTACCCCACCAAGACACCAAATCTCTAGGTATCTACCCTCACTGAGCCCCTAAATCTGTAGCTATCTATTCTACTTAGGCTAAAAATCTCTAGCTATCTACCCTCACCGAGACCCCAAATCTCCAGCTATCAATCCCACTTAACCCAAAAATCTCTAGCTATTTACCCTCACCGAACCCCCAAATCTCTAGCTATCTCCCCTCACCGAGCCCCCAAATTTCCAGCTATTCATTCCACTTAACCCAAAAATCTTTGGCTATCTACATCGACCGAGCTCCCAAATCTCTAGCTATTTACCCTCACCGAGCCCCCAAACCTCAAGCTATCTATTTTCAGCAAGCCACCCAATCTCTTGCTACCTCTAGCTACGCTACTGCCAACAATTGTAAATTTCGGATTCGACCAGATAATTCTGTTGAATTCCAACCATCACTGGATATCAGAACAAACGGGTATTCGATCGTTGGAGAGCACAACAGTCGCGTCGTGTGAGAATGGTTGGAAGTACTGAAAACATCCTGAACGCTGCTCGACTCCATCGAAGCCATAACTGATCAATAAGGATATCTGGGTTAATCCTTTGCAGAATATTGGCACCGTGCGGCTTCCCGGAGATGAGGACAGAGATGGGTGGGGTTAGGATTAGTGGGTCAATAGAGGAGAATGCCGCACATGGGGTGATGGATACAATGTTCTCTCCAATCTTTCAATCGTCATCGTCGTCGTCATCATCATCATCATCATCATCATCATCATCATCATCATCATCATCATCATCAGCAGCAGCAGCAGCAGCAGCAGCCGGAGCTGCCTTTAAACGTCGGTCTTTTGATAAGATAAATGTTGAAGATAAAAATCGCATTTAGTGTGAACAAATAATAGGCATCTATCCAAAAGAACTTGGTTTATTTATATATCTGCAATATCCACGTTGTTTAGGTCATAATTGATTGGTACTTGTACTAGATGACCCCCACCCCCACCCAGCTATTAAAATCGAGTCTTATTACTCATGTAAACCGTTTGAGTTTGATTTGAGATTCGAAAAAAATGAAAATAAAATTAGGATACTGGAATCATTGAAAATAGATTACCTTTTAAAATAGCATTAGGTTCCTTAACATAGATACACACTGACATAACACCGTTGTTGATGATGAGCATATATCGACAGGTATGTGCCTATCATAATAGGTCTTTTGTCGTCCGTCGTTGGACATAGACCCTCTCCAGGATTCGCCATAACACTCAATCATGGGTGTCACGGAGCCAAAACTTTCTGAACTTGTCTAGAACATCAGGCTATCTTATAATTCTGGCGGTCTCGTATGTGATCCACGTTTTGAGTCGTGATGTTCATCGGTTGCATGACCGGCCAATTGCCGTTTGAGTTTAATGGTTCTAATAGATTCTATGATATCTAAGATTCCTATTTTCACTTTGATATATTTTGCTGTCTTAGATCTCCCCATGTGATGTTGAGCATGATTCTCTTACGTGCACGTTGCATGGTTTTAAGTTTGAGGGTCAATTCCTAAGTTACCTTTCAGATAATTTTTCCATAGTTGAATATCGGGAAGATGCATTGGTTGTACACCCTTCTTTTTTTTTAAGGACTAGCGGGACTTCTTGTCCTTGAAGGTTGAGCTTTATCCACCGAAAGCTTGCCACCCTAGACTGAATCTTCGCTTGTTTCTTCTTCTTTTCAGGATTCATCATCATTCTTTTAACGTCCGTCGTTGGACATAGACCTTCCCCAGGATTCGCCACATTTCTCAATCGTGGGCGTCGTGGAGCCAGTATTTTCAAATTTGTGTAGTTCATCTTGTATTCTCTCGGCCTCGGTTTCGCATGTGATCTCTAGAGATCCATGCTGTGAGTCATGATGTCCATCGATTGTTTGTCAGTCTTCCAACATGGCCTGCCCATTGCCATTCAAGTTTTTAATAGACTCTATGATGTCTCTGACTCCCCTTTTCTTCCTTATATACTGTGCTGTCTTGTGATCTCTCCATATGAGGTTGAGCATGATTCTCTCTTGTGCACGTTTGCATGTTTCTCAGTTTGCGAGAGTTTATCATTGATATATATATATCTGGAGAATCTAGATGTTTCTAGGTGTTGTCAACTTGACAATAGAGTTGGCAACACTGTCTTCGTTAGATCTCCATACAAGAAAAGAACTAACATTTATAGTCAAACTCTTCAGGCTTGTTTAAGATGATTAATTTTTGTTGTTGAAATATGACCGCTAAAATGACGACTTCAAAAGATTCACCAGATCTGCTTATGGCAGCTTCGGTAGTTCCTGAACCTGTTTGAATCGTCACGCCGTCTTATTTTCGCGTATGATCTCTGGGGATCCGAGTTGTGAGACGTAATGTCTGACATTCTTGCAGCATGGTCTGCCCAAAATAAACAAAAACTTGTGCATTTTTCTTCTTCTGACATGGGTATTCGTGCACTGAATGCTTGTACAAATGTTAACTTATTTCAAAAAATTAGTGATGTACAAATGTGAAATTCGTGAGACCGACTAACTACTCGTCAGAAACGGTTTAAGAAAAATCCCAAGTCATGCAGTTTTTCTTTCTGCGATAAAAGGATGTACGCACTGAATACTTGTTCTAACATTAGCTTGAAATTGTTTCAAAGTAATTTGGCTAATAAAGGTGTACTGTCATGTTTAAATATGATTCTAGCATGTTTATCATTTCACAAAGTAACGTATAGAGTCAAGATTTTATTCCATATTTTGATCTACGTACATTGTAGTCGGGTCTGAACCAGCGACCTGAACAAGGCAACCGAGAAAGTTATGAACATCCGGACTTCAGAGAGAGAGAGAGAGAGAGAGAGAGAAAGAGAAAGAGAGAGAGAGAGAGAGAGAGAGAGAGAGAGAGAGAGAAGAGAGTGGGACAGGGCTTCTACTAATACAGACGATACAACACTTTCTCAAACATCCTTCTATACATACATAAAGTTAGGTATGCTTCGTGCTGTACATGACATTCACATTGGTAAGAATTTTCTAATAATGTGTGCAGTGGAGGTAAGAGCTGTTTCCTGTATTTTATACATGCTGGGCTTTCCAGGCATGTTGTCAGCAAGTTCAAAGGTCCCTTTTTTAGAGTAATCCAAAGGCTCCAACAACAATCGGTATTATTTCGGTTCTGAATTGCAACATTCTACTGATTTTTGTTTCAAGGTCTTCATATTTTGAGAGTTTTTCGAGTTCCTTGTCATTCATATATACTAAGATGCACGTTTTTTCTCTGAAGTCGTTCATAATAATATCTGCCCTCTTCGCGTTCTATCCGTATGTATAGTGAAGTCCTATAATATGGTTACATCTCTTACTTCTGTGACTGTCTCAGACCGGTGTTCGTACCTACTAATTATTTGTGTTTTCACACCAGTTGTCCGGTAGCCACCGCTGGAGATAGAGTGACAGCAAGTCCTAAGTTCAGTGCTGTGGTTTACAGTTTTACACCCGTTGGTTATCGCTGAAGGCTGAGTAATAGCAAGTCTCCTCGGGTCTCTAGCCCTCCTTTCATACATCAACCTTTTATATTTCATCGCTATGGTTTGTACTGTCTCCATCATGCCCTTTTCTTGGCTATTAGCCCTCTGCTGACATCTGGGGGTCGTAGATTTCATATCTTCACTACTCTCCTCAGTATTCGTGCAGTCCCCAGTAGTGCTGTGGTCTGTATCGCCTCAATCATTCCTCCAATGTCCAGTTCTTCCAATCTCATTTTTCAGTGTCCGGAGTTCGGTTCCGAGTGCACCAGCTATCACTGGTACTACCTTTTTCATTTCTCCAAGATCTTAGTATTTCTCTAGTTTTTCACTCTCCTTTTGTTAATAACTGATTAATACGTTTGATGATTATTATATACATTGTATATATATTATTTATACATAAATATAGAGAACAGTACCTGCAGATCAAGTATAACGTTAATCGTGAACGTAAATTT
>OY735242.1:2283559-2323559 GCA_963457665.1 Thysanoteuthis rhombus
TCATTCCTATTTCTTTCATTCATTCTTCCTTCCCTCGCTGCCTTCGTTCCTTTTTCTTTTTCTTTCCCTTTATTCTGTAGCAATAGCACTTTTGTGGTGGTTAAAACCCTTTGATGTGTAATTATGCCGTCCGCCCACGCACTGAGATTTGTGACGATCAGATCTTGGGGCAGAAATCGATTATTAAGAAAGATCGAAGACATACCAGTAGTGAAAAGGAAAGAAGGAAGGAAGAGAGGGCGAGGAAAAGCAAGGGAGATTATTTACGTATAAACAATCGAATCGACCGACTTTTAAATTCCTGGAATTTAGTCAGCATAATAACCAAATTCCAGCAGAATCGTTTCTTCTCATAAAATGTGAACAAACAATCGGATCAGCCATAACTCACCACCACTTAGGAAGAATATCTCCACAAGCTTACATAAAAAAAACTTCGTTGAAATACATTAAAAACTAACAAAGTTATTCGATTTACCAGACCTCTCTATCATGGGCGTCGTGGAGCCAATACTTTCTGAACTTATTTAGATCACCTCATTATCTTCGCACGTGATCTCTTGGGATCCACATTGTGATTCCGGATGTTGTCTGCCATTCTTGCAGTATGAACAACCCATTGCCATTTAAGTTTTCCTAATGGTCCCTACACCTCGAACTCCTGTTTTTCCCCCAATGTATTGTGCTGTCTTCTGATTTCTCCATGTGATGATGAATATGATTCTCTCATGTGCAGGTTGTATGCTTCTAAGTTTGAGGGTCAGTCTCTTGGTTATGTTCCATGTTTCAGCTCCATAGGTGACTATCGAGAGGATGCATTGAATGTATACCCTTCTTTCAAAGATTAATGGGATTTTCTTGTTCTTGAAGGTTGAACTTGCTCTACTGAAAGCTCATCATCTCAGAATAGCTCTTAGCTTTATTTCTTCTCCTTATAAAATGTACAAAACCTTTTTTTAGTATGAATCATGGTTGGACAGGAGAATAACAAGCCTGAAAGTCAGCCCATATATGCGTTAGTTCTTTTCTTGTGTGAAGATCTAACTAAAGCAATACTACAAAGTTTATTTTCAAATTTAGAATTGAGTAAAAAAACATCTTAAAATACCTAGAAACATCTAGATTCTCCATATATATATATATATATATATATATATATATATATATATATATATATATATATATATATATATATATATATATATATATTTATATATATATATATTTATATATATATATATGGTGTGTGTGCTACAAATCAGGCAAGCAGTATAACATAATATAATTATATATATCAATAATATAAAGCCACTTCTGAAATGTATTGGATTTATTTCATAGAGTGCTCGATACATGCAAAATTTTACTCATGGAGTTAAGTTGTTTTAGAGTAGAGCTGGAAATAAGTAGTTGACTGTGGATTCGCTACACAAACTAGTACATGTTTCAGCCCTTTCTCTCATATATATATATATATATATATATATATCGAAAATCTAAGAAATATATTACGTAATATTAATTGATTGAATGTGAATCTTCGACATTTATTTCATTGAAATATTTTTCAATTTCTTAAAGACATCTTCTGATGCAACTTGGCCTCATCTCCAACAATAAAATCAGGGTGATAGGGTATTTATCAAAAATATTAATTATTTTCATCAAAAATCATCTAAATAGTAATTTCTGACATCTGGGCCTAACCACAAACATCTAGAAAAAAGATGAAAAATATTTCAAGTGGTAACACTGAGCAAAGGACGTTTCTCTCATTTCGGTATGTCAGATAGAGACGGTGATCACTGATAGCGATGTTAAGGCAAAAATCTGTGTTGGCTTCTTTTCAGACTTCACCCACGAACTTAACAGAGCGGTACCACACAAACATTAACGTTTAGGTGTCCTATGTTTTGTTTACTCTACTAGAAACATACAAAAATGTTACGTGTAGTTTTCTTTTTTTATATCTTCCAAGGATTCAATTACAATTGCTAAAAAAAGATGTTTAACTGACGCCAAATATCACCACAAGTCTGTAAAATCTTATTATAGAGCGAGGACAGGAAGTTATTATCAAGAAACAAGATGTCAGCCTCTATGTTGACAATGGACGAATATTTCGAGTGGAAAGATCCGTTGATCGATACGATACGATCTAAGGTTAGTCCGTGACGGAAATCGTTGCTGGAGATGCTAGCGCATCTAAAAATGCAACACTTC
Source organism: Thysanoteuthis rhombus (assembly GCA_963457665.1). NCBI lineage: Eukaryota > Metazoa > Mollusca > Cephalopoda > Oegopsida > Thysanoteuthidae > Thysanoteuthis > Thysanoteuthis major. The sequence goes on from OY735242.1 coordinate 2,285,783, forward strand.
CATGTTGTCTAGTTCGAGTGATACATTAACCGTGTAACGACGGTTTCAATTATGAGCTTCCATACAACCAATGCATCCTCCCGATAGTCACTTATGGAGCTGAAACATGGAATCTAACCAAGAGACAAACCTGCAAACTGAGAAGCATGCAACGAACACATGAGAGAATCATGCTCAACTTCACATGGAGAGATCACAAGACAGCACAGTATATCAGGAAGAAAACGGGAGTCAGAGACATCATAGAATCTATTAGAAAACTTATATGGCCATGGTCAGGTCATGTTGCAAGAATGACAGACAACTGATGGACATCACGATTCACAACATGGATCCCCAGGATCACATGCAAAACTGAGGCCGACAAAATACAAGATGGAGAGATGAACTGGGCAAATTTAGAAAATACTGGTTACGCGACGCCCATGATAGAGAAGTGTGGCGAATCTGGGTGAAGGTCTATGTCTAACGACTGACATTAAAATCTGATGATGATATAATACAACGCAATTTATAATCATTTTGTCGGATCAGATATGTCCATTTCTTAATACATAATTGTCGCATTGAAAATAAACGAATAGACCAAGAATGAACGAGATGAGTATTTGGAGTGGAAGCAGTTATTGGAGCCTCTGAATTACCGAAGGCAGTTTAGCTCTATGGTAAGAGTATCTCTACGTTCTACCCTATTGGTCGCAGGTTCGATTCCTGCTGAAGACCCATTTTCTTTAATTGGTTATTTTATTTGCGTTGTCTAGTTCGAATGATACATCAACTGCGTAACGACGGGAGATCATTTTACACACACACTCACACATATATTTGTAAATAATCAACAGGTCTGGTTAGTCACTCAGTAGAAACCGTCATGTAACCCACGTCTTTTGGCTTCATGCTGCGTAGTTTGGTGATCAATTGAAATATTGAAATAAAAAGGGTTCACCGGTGGCACTTTTCTGACATTTTTGGATCACTAAAAAGTCTGAACTTTCAGTAGAAAAAAAAATATAATAGAATAAGAACTAATTTAGCATAAACTTACATAGTAAATTGAACCCACACTTAAACTCTTTTTGGGGGGAGGATCTTGAAAAAACAGAACAAAACGTTTTTACTTGACAAAATAAGGTGTACATGTTGAATTTTCCAGCCCCCAATAATGATGCAATGTGTGTACATGATACATACAGCTAGACCTAGTTGAAAACTGAAGAAACCTTTGTTGAGAGTTTTGATGACCTCTGTAGTATCTTTACACTCACAGACCATTCCGTATTAGGTACAAAAGGGCCAGCTATGCGAACGACTCAAAATCCTCAAGAAACGAATTCAATTTAACCCCTTACGCACAGAGACGGACTACACTCGCTTGACAGCGAGTCGAAAGTGATCGATTGTTATCTCAACCACGTTTTATTGTTCGGTGCGGACGTAGTCGAGAGCATACCCTCGTTTCTAATTTTTTTGCAAATGGCACCGAGAACTTGCGTTTCCTCAGGATGTTATTTTTACTCGTATAATTTTACAATAAGGCGTATACATCTGTATTTCCAAGGAACGTATTTATAGTTTTTAGTTTTCATACATAAAGTTATTGCATAAGTAATGTCAGAATTTACGATCGGAGAAATATCAAAAGTTCACGTCTAATTAGAATTGATTCATTAACTTTGTAATCGTAGCATTGACTATAATTCAACAGAACGTTGTTATTGCCCTTAGTTTCCCTACTCAAAGTCATGTCCGAATTTATGATCAGAAGAATATAAAAAAAAATTCATGTTTGATTAGTATTTATTCATTAACATAGATTCCATAATTATCAATTATCTCCTTGTGATGATTAAAGCTAACTCAGTGGTGGGTATGATTCGCAGAAATTTCGTATATCTCGGTATCAGTATGTTCAAAGAGTTTTTTTTTTACATCGATGGTAAGACAGCATTTAAAGTATGGGACTCCGGTTTGGAACCCTCACGCGAAGATAACGACTGTTAATAATTGAAAACGTACAGCATAGAGCATAAAAAAAAATCCCTGGGTTAGCGCTCTAGTCCTATCAGGAATCTTTTTTGAGACTACCGACTTAACGTTACTGCAGGTTCAGAGGTGATATGATCGGAATGTGAGAGTTATCATCCGGTTTTCACGGCAAAGAGAGCTGCAAGAAAAAAGATATTAGGAGATTCTCTTTCAAGTACCGAGTCACTGATGAATGGAACTGACTTCCAAAGGCAATAGTGGAGGCACCGGGCCTGAACGAATTCAAAAATCGTCCGGACAGACTGTAGAAGCGAAAAGGAATTACTTACCACTCTGTTGCTGGTCTCTAGGCAATAACATCTGCTCGCCGAACGAGATATGGAGCGATAGGCACATGTTAGAACCTGATACAAGAGACCATCTCTAAGGCCTTATCCCAGAAGATTATTATTATTATTATTATTATTATTATTATTATTATTATTATTATTATTATTATTTGCAATCTCACAGCAGTTTAATTATTATTATTATTATTATTATTTGGAATCTCACACCAGTTGTCTGGTGGTAACCGCTGGAGTTTGTATTATTATTATCATTATTATTATCATTATTATTATTATTATTTACAATCTCACACCAGTTGCCTGGTGGTAACCGCTGGAGTTTGAGTGACAGCAAGTCTCCTCAAGTCTCCAGCCCTTCTCTCCCAGTTCTCATAGGCCACAGTAATACTGCAGTTTACAGTTTCACACCGGTTGCCCAATGGTCATTGCTGAAGGCTGAGTGACAATAAGTCTCCTCAGGTCTTCAGCCAACATCTCTTCTCTCCTTCGCCTATCCTGCCAGTGCTGTGGTTCACATTCCCGCTTTCATTTCCCTTCCTTTGTTAGGTCACTATTAACAATTAGTGTTGCAGTCTTTATATTTCTAGCACTTTCCTCAGTATCCACGCAGTTCCTTGCAGCGCCGTGGTCTGTACAGTCTCAATCCTTCCCTCTATCCCGATCTCCTCCAATCTCACCCTTAGTGTCTTTAGGACTATTCCCAGTGGTGTGCCCACTATAACTGGCACTAACCTGGCTTTCATGTTCCACATCTTCTTCAGTTCTCCCGCTAGGTCCTGGTATTTTTCCCGTTTTTTCACTCTCCTTCTTCTTTACTTAATGGTCTGCAGGTACAGCCACGTCTACTATTTGGCCGGTCTTCCTCTTCTCGTCTACAATTACCAAGTCCGGTCTTCTTGCCTGGATGAGGTGGTCGGTTTGGATACCATTATTATTATTATTATTATTATTATTATTATTATTATTATTATTAATACTGATCTTACAAAGGTTTTTCGGTTAGGAGTAAACTAGTATACGGAGGATACTTATCACCTCTTCATGTGTTTCAAGAACTAATCGACTAAGATTGCTTTGTACATTCCTGAATCGGTGGTAATCAGATTGAGACCTGTACAATAAAGAAGATGGAGAATTTCTCTCCCATTTAAGATCTTCAATCTTTCAAAAGTCATCTTCACTGTATGAGGGAGCGAACCATCATGACTGAACACCATACCTTTGCAATTGATTAAACTGGGTCTCTTACCTGTCGAAGCTGTGTTCAAAATACTCTAACATAATAATAAGATGATTTTTGTTTAACTAGCGTTGACTATCATTCCACGGAACGTAGTCATTGCTTTTAGCTTGTCTATAAAATATGTCATTACATGAATAATATCCGAATTTACGACCAGAAAAATATTAAAGTTTCACGTTTGATTAGAATTTATTCATTAACTTAGTAATCATAACATTGACTATCATTCCATGGAACATAGTTATTGCTTTAAGTTTTCCAATAAAAAGTCATTGTACAAGGATTGTCCGAATTTACACCCAGAATACACCAAAACTTCACGGTTGATTAGAATTTATTCTGTAACTCAGGTTCCATAATTATCTATAACCTCTTTCCAACGATCCACCACCTTAGTTATCCGTTTTCATTCAAGAAAAAATCATCTGGTTTGAAGGAAACGAATGTAGTTTCCACTTATTCATGTGTTATAAGAACCAATTCATTAAGATGGTCTTGTAAGTACCAGAATAGTTGGTAATCAGACGGAACAAGATCTGGATAATGAAGAAACTATTCACCCTGGATAATCTGGAGCGAAAGAAATTGGTAGAATGCTCACAGTCAGCGGCTAAAAATGGCGTAGCCAATCAGAACCCTGGTTACGTGGTCGTGGCGCCATATTTGAATTTCTGCCCTTTCCTATTTTGACGTGACATTGGATAGACATGTGAATTTATGTCTCTAGGACCCTCCAAAACACACATGTTTTTATTTTTGGTGGGGTGTCAGAAAATCGACTAAAAACCCATTGTACGCCTTATTCTGAGCATACACTCCAAACCACGCCTTGAAAATTTAATTCCTCATTATACCTCGTGTATTAAAGACCAACACAAAAACATTATCATATTTTTATAGGCATGCTCCATCAGAACAATACACTTTATTTTACACACTCTTTGAATTACACACAAAGACATTGTTAAAACATCTCACCATTAAAGATCATGTTTCACGTGTATTTTCCTTTGATTGAATAAAATAAACGTTATTCTTTTTCCTAAAGGCTGTTTTATTTTATAATTGTGATCTCTTGCACACATGACCCGTCAGCTTCTCGTAATTTAAAATAATAGTAATAAAAAAACCCAATTTTTATAGAGAACTTTCATACCTCCATAGGACCGTGCTTAATCATTATGGTACGTCCCCACTTTTCTTTTGATCAAACTAAGGCTATTTTTCCTTCAAAGCAGTGTTTAAACGCTCTAATTCCCGACAAGAGATTCCAGCTGTAATCGTAAGATTGACTGGTAGCAACTCAAAGTAGACTGCACGTAAACAGTCTCACCTTATAATTATGTATATCGGACTACTTTCCTCGTTTATGTCTTCAATTGTCCACAACGTTTCGGCCGAGTACCCTCCGGTTGTCATCGGTTGTTGTTTGTTCTACAATATGGAAGAACTACTCATTGCACATGCTCGATTGGACTGGACACGTCACATCCGTATCTGTATCCAGTGTCCACTCCAATCGAGTGGTGGTTGCACATTCTAGAGCCAACAATACCCGACGAAGGACAGAGATTATACGGCCGAAACGTTGTGAACAAATGAACAAATAGACGAAGAAAATAGTTCAACCATATCATAGATATCTCACCTCACACTGAAGAAAGCATTTATTGGGTGCAGGTACATTTCACCTTTTGCTTTGACCCAATCGCCTCTACTGGACGCGCAGTCCAGATTTAATGACCAAAAGATATTTGGAAATTTTATTAACTTTTACCGTGGTTATCAGAAAGAGGGAAAAGGAAGAAATAATAGAAAAAAAGGGAGGATGAAAGAGAGAAAGAGAGGGATGGAAAAACAGAGGAGAAAAGGTAGAAGGAAAAGAGGGTGGAAGGAAAGAAGAAAAAAAAAGAAAGAAAAAAAGGAAAGAAAAGAAGGATTAGAGCAGAGGAAAGGGTAGAACGTAGTGAAGGTAGGAGGGAGGAGAAAAAGTGAAAGAGAGTGAAAGAAAGAAAGAGAGAGGGAAAACAGAAAAAAGGGTAGAAGAAAGACAGGTTGGGAGGGAAGAAAAAAAGTGTGAAAGAAAGAGAGAGAGAGAGAGAGAGAGAGAGAGAGAGAGAGAGAGAGAGAGAGGGGGAAAACAGAGAAAAGGGTAGAAGAAAAAGAGGGTGGGAGGGAAGAGAAAAAAATGAAAGAAAGAAAAGAAGGGAAAAGCAGAGGAAAGGGTATAAGAAAGAGAGGGTAGGAGGGAAGAGAAAAAGTGAAATAGAGTGAAAGAAAGAGAGAGAGGGGGAAACAGCAAAGAGGGCAGAAGAAAGAGAGGATGGGAGGGAAGAGAAAAGTGAGGAAAACAGAGAGAGGAGGGAAAACAAAGAAAAAGGTAAAAGAAAATGGAGGGAGGGAGGAAAGAGGAAAAAGTGGATGAATGATAGAAAGGAAGTGGAAAGCAGAGAAAAAGTTAGAAGATAGTGAGGGTGGGAGGGAAGAGAAAAAGTGTGAAAGAAAGAAAGAAAGAGTGAGAGGGGGAAAACAGCGAATAAGGGTAAAAGGAAGAGAGGGAGGGAAAAGCAGAGAAAAGAGAAGGAAAAGAAGATAGTAAAAAAAGAGAAAAAGAGTTGAAGGGAGAGAGAGAGAGAGAGAGAGTTGAAAGACAGAGAAAATGAGTTGAAAAAAGAGAGGTTTGGAGGAAAGAGTGAAAGAGCAGAAGTGAGAAGGGGTGGGAAAAGCTGATAAAGAGGGTAGGAGAAAGAGAAACCAAGTGAAAAAAAAGCGAAAGAAACATTTAGAAACTTCATGAACTTATACCGTAGATATCACTAAATTATTTAACCCCAAAGCACATGGGGGATGAAGTTAGGGTGAGGGGTAACCTTGACCTTAAGCCACGAAAAGAGGGCACCACTGAAAATAGAACGCACACACACTAAGCACTCAGGCATATACATTTACAGACAGAAATGGAGCAAGTTAGATTGGATCAGACTGACACAGTTCTCTTTATGAATGTGTTCTATCATTTGAAACTATCTAAAATCACCCCCTGTTGTTAGACGAAGTATGAATAATTACGCCTCTCTGTTGGGGTGTTTAGCTCAATGATTAAAAGCGACACAACTCCTGAAGCGGTTACCTTGTCGGTCGCAGGTTCGATTCCTGATGATTGTTTATTCTATTTACGCTATTTAGGCCCAGTGACTCATTTTCCGCGGGAGAAGAGGTAATTACAAATAGATTCAATAGATTCGAGTAATACAACGCATTGATAGACATTCTGTCGGATTATGTATCCATTTCACAATGATATAGATAGATAGATAGATAGATAGATATAGACAGATTGAGATGAATAAATAGATAGATAGGAACATATCGAGGTTGATAGATAGATAGATAGATAGATAGATAGATATGCCCTTACTGGCAGAGAAAGACAGACGGGTAGATAAGTATAGTGATATATAGATACAAAGAAATTTGAGTAGGTATATCTAAAATTCATGTACATTCATGTGTATATTTGCATTTCTGTGTGCAGAGAGAGAGAAAGAGAGAGAGAGAGAGAGATTTATGAAGAAGTAAAAGAGAGGATAGAAAGCAAAAAAGAGATGGAAGGAAATCGAAACGTATGGAAGGAAGGAAGAAAGAAAGAAAGAGAGAGAGAGAGAGAGAGAGAGAGAGAGAGAGAGAGAGAGAGAGAGAGAGAGAGAAAGAAAGAGAGAGGAACATCAACAAAAATATGAACTGAGAAAGACGGTGGAACTGAGAGGAAAATTTCACCAACGGAAAATTCCACTCATGAAAATGTCGCCATAGAAAATCTGATCCACGAAAATTCCCCTCCCCATGAATAATTCAATCCATTGTGAATTCCACCCATAGACAAATCCACCAATGAAAATTTCACCAACGAGAAATTCCACATATGAAAAATTCCACCCCAAAATGCTAGCTGAGTATTTTTAAATGGTCTCTTTATTCTATGTACTGACAAGTATAGATTCAGCATGTTTTTTCCGATATATATATATATATATATATATATATATATATATATATATATATATATATATATATATATATATATATTATCATATCCTAATTATCGAAGAAACTGTCTTTAGGTGGCGTGCTGTGGGACATGATGATCAATCAAAAATGGAAAAAAAAGGGTGACCAATGAATAGATTATTTATTCGGCTTTTTGTGGGGTTGTGATCACTAAAAACATATGATGAAAAAAAACCCAAACAAGCGTGAGCGCTGTTGGGTACAAACTAAAAGACCAATTTAGCACAAACTTACATTGTAAATTGATCCCCCTCCGACTCAAAACTTATTTAGGGGAGAGTATTAAAAACAGGCAGACACAAATTTTTGTAGACATAACGGGGAAGAAGTGTTTAAATTTTCAGCCCTTTAGCTCCATTGGTACGGAATGTATGTGTGACAACATGAGTTTTAACCTTATAAGTTCAAAAGATACTTCGACTTTAGTAAAAACATTTTCCATACATATTTATATACATATATAGTCAGCCAGCAAGCAAGCAAGCAGGACTCACTTGAAAACCGAAGAAACCTATGTTGACAGTTTTGGTTGACGGTTTCTAACAAGGGCATAAAAAGCCAACGAGACTGGTCTTCTAACTTCAGGCTCAAACTCCCCTCTCTCATAAGTTGATACGTTTAAAGAAAGGGACTTATTAAAATAGTTCATCGATATTTTTCTAAATGAATGGCATGGCGATTCTAGATAATTCTAGATATATTTTGAGCCAATTTAGATTCATAAATTGCCCTTACGCTGGCCTCGACTACAAGTGTCCCTGTCCCGCCTTCACTTATTGCAAGTTTCTCCTCGTCCGGGGGTTCTTCGAGGTTTTTGCGACTTGTGAAATAGACCAGCTGGCGACAAGCACCCGAAGTAGTGTCACTCATCACCATACGCTATTTTACCCATATATATATATATATATATATATATATATATATATATATGTATATATATATATATATATATATGTATATATATATATATATATATATATATATATATATATATATATGTATATATATATGTATATATATATATATATATATATGTATATATATATATATATATATATATATATATATATATATATATATATATATATATACATATATATATATATTAACTGAAAACTAACGTCCATAGTTTTTTCTCTTTCAATATTTTTCTTTACACTGATTGATGACGTATGAATAAAGCCTGTCTCTCTTTCCCCTCTTTCTCTATCCATCAATTTAAAGTTTTTTCTTTCTTTAACCGGATGTCTGAAATAGTCATTGTTGTAAGGTGAGAAAATTAACATTAAAACCCAGTTGGAGTTTGGCAAAAAATACAGATTTTCAAATGATAAACACTAGCGCCCCATAGATCACCCAGAAGGTTCAGATACATTGTCTTTCCCTGAATCACTAATAATCTTCATTAATTATTCCATAATTCATTTTCTGACTGACAGACTGACATAATTAAACTAATTTTCTGTCGCCGTGTGATTGACCGACCGAAGCGAAATTTAAAAAAAAAAAATAAAGGAGAATAGGTCTGGTTAGTCACTCAACGGGAACCGACACGCCACCAACGTCTCTTGGCAAAATATCGTGTTGGGGTGATCAATTAAAAAAATAGGAAAAAGGGTGATCAATGAATGATTTGATTCTCTTGCTTTCGCTTGGACAGTGATCAATAAAAAAAGTCCGAATTTTCAAAAAACCAGCGCACACAAAAACATGATCAATATCGTTTTTTCTGGACAATAATGTTTAGATTTTCAGCCCTTTAGCTCTTCTGGTGTGGTTTGTACGCGTGATACATACATAGCCAGCCATCAAGACCAGGTTAAAAACTAACAGACACCTATGCTGACAGTTTTACTGTGACAGTGTTAATTGACGGTTTCCAACGTGAAAATGAAAAACAATGAGAAAGAATGAGCAGCAAATTTAAAGAATGAGAAAGAATACAAAGAAAGGAAGGAAGAAGAAGGAGTTAGATGTTTTGAAAGAGGAAGAAGGAAAACAATAATAGGAAAACAAAAGGCATGAGTGAGGGAGAGGGAGACAGAGAGAAGGAGTTGAAAAGAGGGAAGATGTGATAAAAAGAGTGAGAGAGTTGAAGAAATAGAGGACGAGGGAGACAAAGTGGAAGAGTAAAAGAAAGAGAGGCTTGTAGAGACAGAGAAAAAGAGTAAAAGAAAGAGAGGGTGAAAAGGAGTGGGAGGAGAGGGTCAGAAATCAATATTTCTATTCTCAATTGACGAGGTCTGACTGCGTGGGCGATTGAAACAGTCAACAAAACATCTGAGTTTCTTTTATTCTGTGAATTGTATGTTTGTTATTATGTATCACAGTTGGTTCACTATCTTTCTATGTATCGGTTTTTTCTTACTTACTATCTATCTATTCATCAATCAATATATTCATCTATCTATCTATCTATCTATCTATATGTTTCTTTCTTTCTTTCTATCTATCAATCAATCAATCTCTCTCTCTTTCTCTCTCTCTCGATATATATATATATATATATATATATATATATATATATATATATATATATATATATATAAGTTAACAGATATGTCGAAATAAAAAATTGTCTATCTATCTATTTCTTTTCTTTCTTTCTATCTATCTCTTTCTTTCTTTCTACCTATCAATCAATCTATATCTCTCTATCTATCTATCTATATATATATATACATATATATAGGTTGATGGATATGTCAAAACAAAAAATTGTCTATCTATCTATCTATCTATCTATATGTATATATATATTAGTTATTCGGCCTTTGCCTTATCGGCGGGCTGTTTTGCACAAAAGTAGGTGCGTCGCTACGTTGAAGCAATTACCCAATCGGTGTGCAGGTTCGATTCCTGCAGCAGCCACATTTTCTTTAATTGTTTATTCTTTTTACGTTGTCTAAATTGAATGATATATTATCAGTGTAACGACGAGACATCATTTCAGATAAGTTCCTATATAATACAACGCAATCCATAACAAGATAATAATAAGACATTCTGAATGTCGATCCTTTAATGGAGGGCGTTCTTAATTCTTATTTTAGACAAATATATGAATTACAATTATTATATTAAGGATTTTCGGAGAGAATACGATAGTAATGTTACAATATAAATCATCCAATTGACTTTCATAGGAAATTATGCAAGATGAAGAATAAACGCCTACTTGCCGTGGCCCACAGAAAATGTTGCCAAAGGCCATATCTGGTCCGTGGGCCTGTGGTTGCCCACATGCAGATTACTTTAACAAACTGGTCAGTGATACTAGCTTGATAACCATCGCATCATGGAAGTCACTGCTCTATATTTATCAAGCTTGGTTTACTCAGGCACTTAGTCTGATTTGTCAGTAATAATTGTCTGTGGCATTGGCTTGCACTCAATGGTTAGACTGGGACCTTGCGAGGATCGAACGCACAACCCTAGCTGAAGATCTGCCACCTTGTTAACTATCATTTTAAGCAAGCCACCCTCCATACACACACACACACACACACACACACACATATATATATATATATATATAAATACATTTATATATATATATATATATATATATATATATATATATATATATATATATATATATATATATATGTGTGTGTGTGTGTGTGTGTGTGCGTGTGTGCGTGTGCATGTGTTTAAAAGTATATATTTTCTAATATTGGAGCCTGTTGTTTGATTGTCCGTGCCTCTTCTCCGCTAGAACTACAAGGCCTATCGACCTAATACTCTGCATGGAGAATTCAAAAGTTATCGACTTCTCACGTAAGAAATCTTGGAGGTCAACAAAGGTCATCTTCAGTTCTAAACATTGGGAAAAATCAGTTATGAACCACAATTTTCGTCAGCCACCCTGTTCACGAATCGCATAAGTATACCTTACAATGAAATTAATTTTCAACAAGTTTTCGGCACAGAAAATTATTTACAGTGGAAGCGTTGGTAAGACAGTCGTTGTCAAATTCTATGAGCCCTTCCCCTTTTCAAACATACCAGCCGAATGAATCAGGTCGTTTTGAGAAATAAAATTGAGATTAATCTACTGTCAGCCTTTGTATTTCTCTGGTTTCTATAGCTACATGTTGGTGATATTTTATTTTACGACCTGCTGTAAGGACACGGACTAATAAGTACGAAAAGCATAGGGTATTATGTGTATAGTACTTCGGTGAGTTATATTAATTCAAATCTATTCTTAAATATCTTCCTAAAAATCCAAGTGCAAGATTACTCTTTCCCTCTCTGTACATGTTTACTGATTTATTTTATATCCAACGCAGTTGTGTTACTCTTGGGATATTGATGTTAACTCTGAATTAATTTACGTATTGCATTCAATAAAATACCATTAGAGATGTAGGCGTTCAACTTTAGCGGAGATGTTTTTCGCTAAATTGAAATATCGCAAGGGGTCTGCGCCCTGAATATCCACGAAATTGGAGGACCGACTGTATTTTACTATTTTTGTTTCAAATGAAATGTTATCAACCATTATCATTTATTTCTAATTACTAACAATGTTCAGCTTATTTTATTCAGCTTTTAACTGCTTTTTTTTTACCACTAAAAGTAAAATAAATCTTTCCTGCTTTCCATTAGACCTTTATTAACTTTGGCAAAATTTCAGTTTTGAGAAGAAAATTAGTCTTGGTGTTGATGGTGGTGGGGGAACGTTTCATTAACGATATAGCTGTAATGCTGGACCGGACCGTTATTTTCCGTACGTAGTACAACCATTTGCAATCATTTTCCAAAAACATAAAATTCCGAACATAATCACAAGTGACAAAAAAAATGTTTGTTTCGCAACGGAAGTAAGCGCTATATTCTCGCACAAAGGACGGAAACTAAGAGCCAGCTTTATTGATACATCGTAGGTAGAGCCAAACCCCGTTGAACGTACATTTCATTTCGAAAACGATAATTTCCCGAAGGAAACGAAGGTCTTGTCTTATTGATAGATCTAGTTTCTATTGACGTCATAAAATACAGTTTAAAAAAAAACTCAGGAAAAAGTTCTCTATACTGTATTTCGATGTTTACGACATCACCCTTGATGAAATGTTATAAGCATTGTAATACTGTACAGAGAACTTTTTCATAAGTTTTCTTTTGTTACTGTTTTCGTTCTGACGAATCTATCTTAAAACTCAGCTTTTACTATAAACAGTCTTGTAGCTCTACGACTGACGACTTTACAAAATGATCACTACCAAACAACTATATGATAGTTTACCATTGGAGATTCATACCTCACAGATCTAACGGACACTTATTCCAGTTATATATATATATATATATATATATATATATATATATATATATATATATATATATATATATATAATTGTTAGTAATTAGAAATAAGCTGATGAAAATGAAAATTGGAAGGTAAGGAGAAAAAATCAAGAGAAAGTAGGTATTATCTTATCTATATGTGGGTTATTGAGTTATGCTTCTTAATGGAAATTTTGAACAGCTTTACTGGAGGATGCGCGATAACAATTTTAAACCAACTGTGAAATGGAAAATATCAAAACGGACACAAATAACTCAATAACCCCCATATAGATACACTAATAATAACTAATAGAGATATTTTATTTCATTCACAAAGCCATCTCAATGAAATACCTTATCAACATAATTACTTTAGACAAAAGGAAGCAGACCAAACCCAAGATTCAACTTACTAAGGTCATATAAAAGGGATTCTTACACGAGGAGATAAATCTAAGATATCTAAGTAAAAATAAAGCACTCCTGTAGAGAACAACCGACAATAACCACTTACTGATAATGCCAACACTCATACCATACCCCCTGGGTTGTAATTTATAACTACCAGCAGAAATATACAAACTACAAATCTAATGAAACAAATCAAATGAAGCAAAAGAAAAAACTCCTCCCACTTAGTCGCACCCACAAAAAAAAATTCCCCAAACTTCCCAAACAGAAATCTGAAATAAACACAGCATAAACGTAAAAATGTTTGAATAGCGGGTCCCAATTCTAATATATATATATATATATATATATATATATATATATATATATATATATGTATATATGTATATATATATATATCCCAGAAAGATTTACTGCTTTAAACACTAAACACATAAAAAAAATTTTCCAAACTTTTTTTATGTCACTCCAGTCATTTATTTCCCAATATCAGTTAATGTGATTTGTGTATTTTTTTAGTGTTTTTTTTTTCATGTTTTACATATAATTTGTTCTCATGATACTTGCCGAGTGTCCAGCCAATCTTGATTTTTGTTGATATCCCTCACACTCAAGTCTCTCTGATTCACGTTGATCTTTTTCTATTACTCACAGTTATTACTTGCATTGCTCTTTCCACGTCTCTCCGTGCGTGTGTCGATTTGTTAATTTCCACGTTTCGCATCCGGAAGTCATAGCAGGTATTATGCATTGTAGAGATATATTAAAAAAAGCATCTTACCAATATGCTTAAAGCGTAAAGTGTACGGGCACTTTACGATGAATGAGAAAGAATCAGAGGAACTAAATGGAATAAGAGACAGGGTTTGACCCCAGGCAAAGGTTAAGAATTCAAAATATATATATATGATCCGACAGAATGATCATAATTTGTGTTATATTATCTGTCAGATCATGTATATCCATTTCTTAACGCATAACTGTGGCGTTGAAAAGGAACAAATAGACCGAGAATAATAGAGATGAGAATTTGGGGTAAAAACAGTTATTTGGCCTTGGCATTACCGGTGGCTGTTTAGCTAAATGGTAAGAACATGGCTACGTTGGAGCAGCTACTCTATCGGTCACAGGTTCGATTCCAGGTTCGATTGCTGTAGCAGCCCCATTTTCTTTAATTGTTTATTCTATTTACGTTGTCTATGTTAAGTGATACATTAACCGTGTAACGACGGAAGATCATTTCAAATGAGTTTCTAAATAGTATAACGCAATTTATAATTATGTATGAATATATAAACTAAGAATTACAAGGACATATACCCGGTGAATGTTAACATTTCGTGTCTAACGCATTCATCAGCAACCGGCAATACGTCAAGTTCTTGTAATCATGAAAACAAAAAGCCCGTTCAAATTTGAATAGCGTATTTTCCTATTATACAATCAGGTTTTTCTTCTTGTATTTTTGCAAAACGAAAATATATTATGAACTATATAAATATGTGTGTGTGTGTGTGCGTGGGGTAAGTTCGTTTCCAATAGTGATATTTTTGGGGGAGATGGGTGGAAAAATACCATTAAGGTAAAATCACGCTCCCCTTACCGTATATGTTTTTTTATGTGTGCTATTTTCTTCCTTCTTTCTTCTTCTTTTTTTATCTTTTTCTTCTTGTTAAAGCGTATGACGTCATTGTCACTTGATCAAAACTTATTTTTAGCCCAAGCCCTGATCACGAATGAAAAAAAAAAAAAAACGTCATTAAGAAAATCGATTCCAAGAATCGATTCCATGAAATCTGATCAAAAGATTCTTTTTTCTTTTGTCGCCTCGAATTGCCAAGGGAGAAACTGCTGCACTTCATACGCCCCAGCCCCTTAGAATATCGACGATGTCGTTGTTATTTGAAGACATTTCCGTTCATTGGAAACTCTAGAGGAAGATGTCGCTACGAATTACGGCACTGCTACATAGTTATCTATCAAATTGTTACGTATGAAAAACGAAGTCAACTGCGACTTTGACTCAAGTTTGACAGAGCTCTACTTGATCGATTTTCGGTTGAATCAATTCTTTCGAAAAAAAAAAATCTTTAGACTTTACCCAGTGCCTAAAACGGTTCCGGTGAACCCCTAAAAGACTGTATATGTGTGTAAAATCCACAAATGGTTTTCTCTCTGGAAAAAAAAAAATTTTAAAAAAGAAACAAAAACATGGGGTCTGCGTTCGCTCTCACCTCCATAATGGTGATCTGATCCTCATTTATTTCAATACAATACTAAAAGTCTGTGCGTACTAAAAGGAGAATGTTTTTAAAGTAAAATATATACGACACCACGACGCTATCTAGTTATCATTGTCATATATTGATTCTTTTGGACTGGCGTCCTCGTTTCGTTGGTTATAGTCACAATATTTCGTTTCAGGTTTCTGTCGTAGTTTGTAACCTTCGAGGAATTTCGAATCGAACGCTTTATTCAATCCACGTGGGTAGATTGTTCTCATTCCATTGTCCATACCAGAGGATATCTCGTATAAGTTAATTCTCCTTGGTTGATAAAGGCTTCGATTCGAAATTCCTAGAAGGTAACTAACTGCAACTGACCCCCCAGAGAGGGCCGAAGTGTACAACGATAAAAAAAATTGTGACTACAAGAATGGAGACTTGGTATTATATAGAAATAGATGGTGATCAGATCATTATTATTTGGGTGAAAGTGAATGCAGACCTCACAATTCTTTTTGTTGAAGGGAAAACAGTATGTGAATTTTGAACGCATATACTGCCTATTTAAAACCTACAGAAACCGTTTTAGGCCCTGGGTATAATTACCAAGATGAGGACATTAATGTGACTAAATCAGTGTATAATAGAAATCAGACATTTGGTATAATAAAAGAACAAGTTGATAAAAAATAGATTTGTTCGGTCTATGCTCTCGTCTCATTTGTTTATTTGTTCACAAAGCTTCGACCGTCGATTCCTATGGCCTTCTTCAGATCCTTGTCGCGTTCGAGAACGCTGTCGGAATCTCGAGTCGAGCCTCACTTTCGGTCTGTATGTGTGGACTGTTCTAAATCACGCCGCCTGTGCCCGTGGGGATCTTGTACAAGACCCATTTCCGAGCGTAACAGGTACCTGAATGGTAGAACGGCCGAAACATTGTGAACATAATCGACCAATTAACATTCAAAGAGAATAGATGTCATCATGGAAGTTCCGATGTTATAACGTTTTTGAACAACAGTAGCCATCAAAGATGGCAAAGGATTCTATCCTTTCTTTATACGCGCGTGTGTTTGTGTATTTGTCTTTGTGTTTGTTTATGTGTTTGTGTGTGCCAGCGCTCCAGGCCATACACCATTTTGTTTACGGACTTAATAATTGGTATCAGCACTTCACTAGAACCTAGACTGATTTTTTGGGAAAAAACCCTTTGTTGACCCTTTAAGAGCCTTATTTGAACGGATTCATTGATAGCATCTCGATTCCCCAGAATCTATATATTTCTAAATGTTTTTAAAAAAAATTATATTTTAGATATTGTCGAGTTGAAAATGCTAGTGATGTCATAAATAGAATTTATTCTGACCATATTTATTCTTCTATAAGTCCATTTTTTCACGCTTTGGTTATCATATGTTATTGACTGGGATGGCAAGGTTTAAAAAAAATAATAATAAGGTTTTCTTTGAATGGTTTTAAGAATAGTTATTTATCATAGTAATCCATTTAACCACTTCATATTTATTACATAGTTAGGAATACAAGTATGTAGTTGATACCAAGTTTCCCTTCTTAACCATACGCTAACTAGCTCGGAGAATTTATTCGTAAAAGGTGCTCGTTAGACAACAAGAGAAAAAGAAACAGAAAATGCTCTGGATGTCAGAGCTATATCAACTTATCATAGGTCAATTTAACGAAACCAGCCTTGTTGCCCCTACCTACGTAGAAATGCCGAATGCCGAAAACGCTTGTTAGCAACTCTCAATTCCAACCCCCCAACGTCGTGACACGCGGAGGATCAGTTAACCCTTAACACCGTGCACTCGCTTGTGAAAGCGTCATGCATCGAAACTTCAGACGCCCTTTCCATCAACCAGGGTGATGACAATAGTCCGAATAAATCTATGTAAAATGATAATTCCTCATCTTGAAAATTCGGACAGAAATAAGTTGTTGCTTTGAATACAGATGATCTATAAACGAGCATTGTAGCGGACATATTGTAATAGACGGCGCCGTATTAATTGGAGCTCTAGATAAGAAACAAGCTCACTGTCAGAGATTCACGAGACGAACTTGTCAATCACAAAACAAGGACGCGTGCACTTTGTCAAAAGTTACTAATTGTTGCGTTGCCAACACTCTTCTGAGGCCACTCCTTGGGTATTCCTAGTGGAGATAGACCTAGCTACGATTACAACTTGTGCTGACAAATTGATACGTTGTTTAACTCTTGATTAACGAAACAAAAGAAGACATGTGTACAAAAATATTTATCGTTGATCCCAAGTCGGTAAGCTTCTGACTGAGCAAGCTTCGCCATCAAGAACTAGAAAATCCCATTGTTTTTTTTTCTTTCAAAGAAAGGTCTACCACCAGTATATCACCCCCGATAATCACCCATTGAGCCGAACCTAACCGAAAAGATTAGCTCTTAGAAACTTAGAAAAAAGTAAGGTGCTCAAGAAAGGATCATTCTTAACATCACATGGAGAGGGGATCTAAAGACAGCACAGTATATAAAAGAAGAATAGAAAAAAAAACAAAACAGGAGTCAGGGTAGTCTTTAAATCCATAAGTAAACTTGAATGGCAACGTGCAGGCCATGTTGCAAGATAACAAACAACCACTCGGCATCACACTTCCCAAGATGGATGCAAACGCGGGAGACCCCCTTGTTAACAAAGACGAGTCGGATGTTCGGGCTGAAGACAAGTTGCGAGATGCGTCGAGGACAGAACGCTGCCAAAGGCGTCGATAGCGAGTGATGCAGGAATGTGTGGGCGTTGGTTCAAGCCTGGGGTGGATCTGTTATCTTCGACTGCTGTCTTGCGGCACTTCTTAACATTCCAGGAAACCTCTAAGAAGATTTCATCAGCCATCCAGAATCTAGGCTTTCTCTCTGCTGCTAGGTGGATTGGATTTCATGCAAAACACCTCGCACGTCATATTCTTACAGATACTTCAAAAGAATTCGATTCTGGGCTTAGAGCGGTGGTTTCGAAACTGGGGTCCGTTGACCCTTGGAGGGCAAGGATTCGAAGCAGTGTTCCCTCTAAACCTGAAATCGTGAAACTTGTGGCAGAGAAACAACATCCATTGCACAGTTATTAGAAAAAAAATCTACAATAATTGAACACAGACATGCTCCTTATCTCCACCATCACCATCACCATCATCATCATCACCATCAGTCTTTTATCGTCCATCATTGGACATAGACCTTCCCAAGGACCCACCACACCTCTCTATCGTGGGCGATGCGGGGCCAATATTTTCTGAACCTGTTCACTTCGTTTGATGCACTATAATATAGAATTCAAATAAATGTAACCCGTTCAGAATAAACTTGAATTCTGAAAGTAAATATATATATATATATATAGTTCATTGATTACAGTTTTGAAAACTAAATGCTTAAAATAGGGGTCCACCGGAAGATTTCCTTTATAGAAGGGGTCCTTGGGTTTTCAAAGCTATCGAAAACACTGTGCAAATGGTCTCTTTTACAGTGATTGCCTTAATAACAGGAAACTCATAGACTAAGACAACAAAGACAAGGATACTCGTTTTGGCGCCGCCCTCATGACATTAGTCGCAGGAACTAGAGCGATATTTTGAATTTTCCATATGCAAGATCCCACGTTACACCGACCTTGCTATCGTGAGAAAGCTGGGTAAATACAAGAAGGTAATCCATGGGATTATTTCATCCCAGAATTTCTGACAATAATAAGATGGTCAGAAAGTTAATCGGCCGGATCATAGTGAACAAAAAAAACCCCAAACCCCAGAAAACAAAGGCTGAGTAATTCATCGGGCAGTCCAAGAAAATCGCCCTAGTTCCCACGAAGGAAAATACAACACTCTTAACGTGTAGACGGCAACATCACGAATAATGTAATCGGCGACCCTAGTTCAAACTGTTTACGTTCACTTGCACTAATGCCCTTGAAAAAAGATAGCAATCGATCTTCTCTCACTGTCTCAGTTATAAGTAAAATATCAGCGTATATTCTGCTCTCTTGCCTTGAGAAAGCAACCAGTCTAGAAGAAGGACAACTCCAAACCAGGGAGTCGAGGCCTTTCGCCCTAGGCTGTTTAGCGCATAATTCAACGTCCTCTTGGCAGCTCCCGTAGCCAAGCTGATGTCAGACTTGTTACCTCCCCCTGCTTACTCCTGGACTACATCAACAACGCCAAGAGGGGAATTCTGACGACTGAGCATCCCGGGATCTCTGTACGCTACACCACCCAGGCATTCAACCTCGGGGAGACATTCCATCGTCTGTGAAGACAACGGAGGCCATTCAACTCATCGAATAATGACGTAAGTCGTCCGTGCAACTTTCAGCAACAGAATGAAGGCTGAAATATAGTGAGTAATCCTCCCACCCCCCCAAAAAAAAGAAAAAAAAGAAAAGATGGAGATATTAGTCCAAAAAATTCATGGAATAATAGAAATATTATTCTTCAGAAAACGCTAGGAACACCGGTTGAATTCAAACGATGTGTTAAGGATACTTACCCAAATGATTTATAAAATAATGACAACCAGCTGAACCAGTGGAAATTTCACGGATGTTGGCATCTAGAGTCATCCATTATCTGGTGACTATTCTCCAAGCTCACCCTATACTGGTATATTCTCATTTTCTCCCTTATCCTTTCCAATCTCGGTGGCACAACCATGTTTCATTCAAATGTTATACAAACATGGATTAGTTTTATACGCGAAAATCCTTCAAACCCACAGTAAACTACCTAACTTTTGTCTCCCCTCTCCCTTCCAACCTTCCACCTACCTTCATTTTATCCCTTCTCCCATTCCATCCTCTTATTATACTACCTAACTTTCTCTTTTCTCCTCTCTCCCTTCCTATCTTCTTATCGAACTAATTCTAAGACCCCTTCCTGCCGTATCCATCACAGTTATAGTATCAGTTGTAGCCATCAACCAAGTCTGTTCTTGTACACTTATGATAACGGAGCGACGGGTCATTGACAAGTGATGGTAATATTCACTGGATGTCAGACAGCGTGGGAAGTCGGAGAGCGCGTCGGCTGAAACGTTCCGGTGAAACAGCCAAGATTAGGATACTCGACCAAACATTTTTATTGATTACATTTTTTTTTCTTCCCCCCCCCCACCTTCCAATCTATGCCTCATATGATGAGTATATTGGGATCTTTGCTAAGTTCCGCCACGAACGAGGACAAATCCATTAGACGAAGTATCGCTGGATGACCCGGGATTTCGCTGATAAGTGATCCAATGGATCGCGTCGTTCATTGCAGTCCTTTGGATCTGTTCAGGTTCGTTGGGTCACCACAGATGATCAAGCATGGGTATATCAATGGTGGGATTGCCTGACCGAACCAATCTCACTCCAGGCTAGTTTGGAATCAGACTTGTTCGTCTCTTATCCTGGTTGCTCACCTTGGCTAGAAAGTGCGGACTTCCCTACTATTTACCCATAACTGTTGGGGGCGGAGAGGAAGACATGGATCCATGCCTTTCCCAAGGATATTTGCGGAAGTAAGCGCAGACTATCTCAACCGGAGTTTGAACTTGGTTCGCCGATTCCATTTTCTGCACTGTGTCCATTCATTCAACATTTCGATCATTCAGTCCGATTCGAATGATCCCTCACTCTAAACCATTTCCCTCTCTCCTTACTCTCTCACTCTCTCTTTTATCTCCCACTGTCCTCCTCCCCCCTCTGTCACTTTCCTTGCTTCTAACTCTACCCCTTTCCTCACCTCTCTCTCTCCTAACTCTCTTCTTGCACTCCCTCTCTTTTCCTCTATCTCTTTCTCCTTACCTCCCCTCCTTACTCTCCAGCTTTCTTCCCCTTACTCTCCTCCCTCTTCTTACTCTCCTCCATCTCCTCACTCTCATCATCTCCTCACTCCTACCCCCTTTCATCCCTTTTATTCCAGTCTCTTATTCTTTGAGTCTCTTCGCTTTCTTTTATCCCCACCCCCAAAACCTGACACCCACGTCTTCAACCACCCACACAAATGGCGTCTCCAGTCAATACAAAACGAAAATCATACAACCGCTCTTACTACTACTACTGCTACTACTACCACTGCTACTACTGCTACTAACAACACACAATCATCATCGTTAGCATTTTTTTTATTTCTATCGTTAATGACTGGCACCTATCGAGGTTGTCTACTGAGGTAAAAACATCTCGCTGGCAGTATATGTAACGTAGTTATGGGAGAGTGGTTGGCTGATGTGTTGACACATCCATTCTCTTCTCTGTCAGCCATTGTGGCATGCCAACGACAAGGCATTTTGTTCAGATATATCTGGAGATGTGACGGAGAGCAGAGATAATAGGATTCACGCTTAAAAAAAGGGGGGAACGTTCCATTTTCCGTTCTGATAACCATTACGCCACCCTGCACCCTATCATCTCCTAATATGGCCTTAATATTCACATCATCATCATCATCATCATCATCATCATCATCATCATCATCATCATCATCGAAGCAGTAACAATAACAAGCAATAAGATCTACTGCTACGAGTTTACAATTGTACCAATCTAATTGAGGGTTGGTCATGGCTCATGCTAGTGAGGGCCATAAAAGTGAGGATGGGACCAGGACTTGGGGGTGGGGAAGCAGGTGGTAAAAACGGAAAAAAAATATATAAATACGTCAAAAATAAAACAAATTTCTAACACCAGAAACAAGAAAGTAGCGTTATCCGACATTTTTTCACTTACATTTAAGAAATAGCTTTTTAGCACCAGAATTGACAAAAGAGTAAATTGAAAAAAGAAAAAAAAAAAAAAAAAATCGAAGAAATTTACCATAGAACCAATGAATAAGAAAAAATGACTAAGAACATCTGTACGTCGCATCAATGAATCATCGTAGCCTGCGCGTGCACCAGAACTAATTACCCAAAAAACTAAATAAAAGAAAAAAAAAAAAAAAAAAGGAATTCGTGTCTAAAATTATCTAAAAAGAAAATATCTGCCAAATATTTGGACACTGTTGTCCCTAATTGACCTGGTAGACTCAATCAAGCAATTTTTTTGAAAAAAATAAAACAAAAAACAACCAAACAAAGATAAACAAAAACAAAACAAACCCGTTTTCAGATGGTACTTAGTGGGTTACACATGTGAATTTTCATGGTTGTAGCCCCCCCCCCAATATAAGTAGGGATGCCTGGAGACACATACGCCGTACACACACACACACACACACACACACACACACACACACACACACACACACACACACACACACAGAGGAGCAACGAGAGAAAAATCTGAATCTCACTCGGCTGGTTGGTCGGGTAGGCCATTTGTAGGGCTATGGGCTATATGACGGGAGATACATTACTTATATTAGATAATAATTCAAAAAAAAATTCTTTCTTTGTTTATTCATGATTATTTGCCATTTTTTCTTACAATGAAATATTTATTTTCTGGACATTTAAAAACTTCTCAATTCTATTTTTCCCGAAGAAGGAGTGGGGATATGCCCCCCCCCCCTGGACCACCCCCCTGGATCCACGGCTGCTTTTATCGAGAACTAGTTCAGTCAGGATATAAAAAAATAAACAGAGGGAGAGAGAGAGACATTTAATTATCGTTATAAAGTGTTTACTTACAAAACACCTCCCTTATTCGTTATCTATCACTGGTAAATGCTCGTTGCTTTGCAAACGGAATTGTGTTTTGTGTCACTGTGTTATCTACGTAACTTGAAAGGTTAACGCAAGGTGTAGACTATTCTTGTATTCATTTTGGGTGCAAAGAAGAAATCGACACATCAGCAGCAGTAGTAGCAGTTGTAGTAGTTATAGTTATGTTATCAGCAGCCATCGAACGAACACACTCATACATGCAGTAGAACAGTCGATTTTGTGTTCGTGTGTTCGCATTAACCATACCCGGTCTTTCTCTTTGTAATATAACTGACGGACTGATATTGCGTAAATTATTATAAAGACAGCAGAAACATTTTATTTCATATATTACAAAAACAAATACTTCGTGGAAAATGATTGACATCAAAATAGAAAACGTAAAGAAAATAGACCACTACACCTACCAAGGGCAACACATGTCCATGAAATCTTCATAAAAAGAGGAAATCAAACGAAAAATCATCCTATTTTGGCAAGCTTTCAAGAGAGAAAGCTCAACATTCAAAAATAAGAAAATCCCATTAGTTTCAAAAAGAAAGGTCTACAAACTATGTATTCTCCGGATAGTCGCCTATGGGGCTGAGACATGGAATCTAACCAAAAGATTGGCTCTCAGACAAACAAAGAAAAAAACATGCAAGATTGGATCTTGCTCAGCATCACATAGAGAGATCAGATGGCAGCACAGTATATTAAAGAAAAAAGGAGTTATCATAAAGTCAATTAGAAAACTGAAAATGGCTATGGGCGGGTCATTTTGCAACTGCTGTACATCACGACACACAACGTAGACCCTCTAGCCCCAAAATGAGATGACGTGACAATTTAGACGAGTTCAGAAAATATTGATGTCCACGATCGTTGGGAGACTGATGTTGATGGTCACAAAAAAGCTAATCCTTCTAATACTTTTTGAAACAATGGCATTGGGCATGAAACGAAAGATGGCAAGGATATCTAGGAAGATACTTGTGCACCAAGGACACTTGTTGTCACTTGGCCGTCTCGTGAGTATACTCAATAACTGGCCATTGGATAAAGTTGATATTCACCAGATGTGTTGGTCTGTGCACTGGATTTCGTTTGGAGTCGTTTGGATTCACGTCTCTCCTTATGGGGAAGGGGTTGCACAATTTACAATAAAAAGTCATCTTGAAATGGATATAGTTTTTTGCCTGAATATAAACTACATCACCAGCATTCACGAGCGTGAGTTACAGATTCAAAATGTTCGGTGAGTAAATATATATATATATATATATATATATATATATATATATATATATATATATATATACATATATATATATATATATATCATCTTCATCATCATCATCATCTTCATCATCATCAGTCTTTTAGCGCCTGTAGTTGGACATCGACCTCCCCCAGGATCTGCCACATTGAGAGAGAGAGAGAGAGAGAGAGAGACAGAGAGACAGACAGACAGACAGACAGACAGACAGACAGAATCATTTTTTCTTTCGGATATTTCTATAGAACGAGAATAAATCAAATTATAGTTAAATTACGTAAATTTAGAAAAATTGTTTTGATTGTTGCAATTAACGACATCATGAATAAAGATCGTCTTTAGTTTAAATCTCCTGAAGATTTTCATGAAACTGGATGCACCTTTCGAACAGGCATACCCTAATGATGATAATAATGATAATGCCACGAAGAAGGAACGATATTGAAGATACTGAGAAAGGTGCTGGAACACTGAGAAGAATTGCTGTTACTTGGCCTTTAACTAAAAGTACCCCAGAGAGCACATGCATCCGTCAAAGCCATTGCCGCCGAAAATCGAAACAAATATCTGGATACCACCTCAAAATATAATCAATTATCCGTTGGCCCATGGCCCAACTTTTCATGTCATTGAATTTCTTTGAGAACCTTTTGGAGAAAAAACAGAAAAATAGACCGAAAAATAAAGGTAAATGCATAACCTCTGTCTAATTTCGTCGACAGAGGTAATAGTGCTCATCTAAACACTTTCCACTTAATGATAATACTCTCAATATCATCATCGAAAATGAAAGGTCCCCCTTTATTAAGTTGGACGCTGGAGTTGACTTTATTCCTCCACCAACCCTGTAACAAAAACAAGAACAGAGAACAACCCTCACCGAATTCCAAGGAGTAAAGTTTGTCTGTTCCGGTGCATTGAACAAAACCGATAATTAAAATCAGCGTTCTCTTACTGTCATTTGAAATTTCGACAAAGTGATTGGTACGCTTTCTTCCCAACTGAACCACACTGACAAGTCTCATATATATCTTCTAAAATTTATGCTAGTAATAAGCAAGGGAATATTTAATTCTAATGAACAAACAAACGTGAGAAAAAAATTTTTATCTCCCTATAGGGATTTGAAATCATGACCAACTGGGCCTAACTAACAAGGCGTACGCATCTGCCAAAATTCATACAAAAATACGGAAGAGCTTATTTAATCTTGTAAATAAATACATTTATATCAAAGAATATAAATGTATTTTTTATAATTTCTGTTTGTTCTTTGGCAGAGCAAGCCCAACCTTCAAAAATCAGAAGATCCCATTAAACCTAAAAAGAAGGGTGTATAACCAATGCATTCTCTCAATAATCACTTATGGAGCTGAAACATAGAACCTAACCAAGCGACAGGTCCGCAAATTGAGAACCATGCAACGTGCACATGAAAGAATTATGCTGGGCCTCAGATGGAGAGACCACAAAACAGCACAGTACATCCAGGAAAAGACAAGAGTCAGGGACATCATAGAATCCATTAAAAAGCTCAAATGACAGTGGACTGGCCATGTTGCAAGAATGGCGGACATCACTGCTCACGACATGGATCCCCCGAGAT
Source organism: Thysanoteuthis rhombus (assembly GCA_963457665.1). Classification (NCBI taxonomy): domain Eukaryota; kingdom Metazoa; phylum Mollusca; class Cephalopoda; order Oegopsida; family Thysanoteuthidae; genus Thysanoteuthis; species Thysanoteuthis major. The sequence goes on from OY735242.1 coordinate 2,311,915, forward strand.
CACATGCGCAACCGAGGCCGGCAGAATATCAGATGGAGAGATGAGCTAGATAAATTCAGAAAGTACTGGCTCCGTGACGCCCATGATAGAGAAGTATGGCGAATCCGAGGGAAGGTCTATTTCCAACGACGGATGTTGAAAGACTGATGATGATGATGATGATGATGATGATGATGATATATATATATATATATATATATATATATATATATATATATATATATATATTCACCAAACATTTTGAATCTGTGAACTCACGCTCGTGAACGCTGGTGATGTAGTATATATTATTATATATGATGATGATGATGATACTTACAATACAGAAGTTGTATTAATCGTCTTGAGTCGGAACAGAGGTAGGAGTGGAGTTTAACCCTATGGCAGCCAGATTTTTTTCATGCTTATTCTTACAAAATCCTTTCAGATATTTTACTACAACAAATAATTCTAGTAGTACTTCTTGTATTACTACTGTATCACGCCGTAAGGAGGTGGGCAGGCTTAGCAACGTGTCCCATTTAACTCTTCTATTACTAATTCCTAACCACAGCAAAACAAGTTGACCTGAGTGGGAGTGAATCTGTCTCCAGTTTATGCATACGTCACAATGTCACTATTATTCGTGCTTGACATCACTGTTTTTTGTGGTCGGGTCATTGTCATCCGTCAACCGTACAAATTTGACCAAAGAAATAAATAAATAGCGTACTTAGTCGAATGTTTAATCCACCACTGGCTTCGAAAACAAGGATGAAAGAAAGAAAAGGTATACTTAGCCTAATGGTTAATTTGCCATTGACCCCGGAAGCAGAGAAAAAAATGTGCTGCTCCCGGGTGGATTTGATCTCAAGACCTGTTGGTGCACAGATGATCGCCTTAAACCACTGACCCACAATCAAAATATGTAGTTTATTGTCATGAAATGACGTCATGGCATCATTCTTTCTGTTTCACCCCTCCCTCTTACTCATTTCTTAAATTCAGAAGACTGAAATTCAAGTCTGACGAATTCACGATGATAAAGTCAACTTCAGGAGTTTGACAATATCTAACTCAATTTGAATTCCATTTGTTGGTTGATCATCGTAAACAAATCGGTAAGTCTTCACAGATGTCAGAATGGCTCCTAAATATACGGGATGCAAGTTCAAATCTCGTCGAAGGCCTTTTTTTTTTTAAATTCTAAATGAATACTGCTTATTGAACAGTCGTCTTCCGGTTAATCATGATGGGACCAATACAGAAACCGGTCAATTTGACCCAATTATGCGGTTGTCCCAGTTATGCGAAGCAACTATACAAACGATTCAAGTACGTTGATTTTTTTCTTATTTACTTCTTTTTAGAGTCCGATCACCGTCTCAGTGGTATAGTGATTGCCCCTCCCCGTTCACTAGGGCGTGGCCTAATTCATCGTTGTCTCATACCGAAGACTTTTAAAATGGCACTCAATACCTCAGTACCTAGGCCTCAGCACAAAGACTAGGATTGAGGAACCTATCCCCGAGGCTAAGGGGGTTACGGTAAAATCACGTTCGATACACCGGTTTTCGCAAGAGTTCAGCAACTTTCAGCCGAGTCAATGCCTACATAGGTGACCATTTGGAAACACCAGGTGCCGTAAGCAGAACGATGCGACCAACAGACCTGATAAGCCGGAAGAGGGTCTTACAAAAAATTGCCCGTGCGGACCTAACCCTGCGACACCCTCGATTAGTCTATAAGCAGAGGACTATGATACATAAATATATGTACTTTAGTATGTGAAGAATGTAAAATAGAGTCACTGTAGTCCTACAAATGTTTTTTTTAATGTCTGGCTTCAGATTCTTTGAGTGTTCGTGTGTGTGTGTGTGTGTGTGTGTGTGTGTGTGTGTGTGTGTGTGTGTGTGTGTGTCACTCTATGGTTATTATGGACCAACTGTGCCTTAATCTTGTGAAAGTATTTTTTTTACACAATTTTGAATAAAGGGTCTGTTTTTTTTTCAAAGATAATTTTAGATAAAAGATTTATTTCTTCAGATAAGTCAAAATATTTTTTTTCACATATTTAGATCTGGTACCTGTACGGGCTACGGCGGTTCATCTATGCAATGTACGGATATCTCCAGTGTTTTGAACACGTTGCATCTCTCCAAAGCCTTTATCTTCGCTATTGGGTGTACCAGGTTTATTATCAACGCCAGAACGTATCTAATTCTAATGGACATATCGATTCCGGATGGTTTACTGAATTCGTCATGCTTCACTATCGCGGGCGTCGCGGAGCCAGTACTTTCTGAAATTGTCTAGCTCGTCTTTTCATCTAGTACTTTGCCGGCCTCGATTGCGCATGTGATCTCTGGGGATCCATGTCGTGAGTCGTGATGTCCATCAGTTGTGTCCTATTCTTGCGACATGGCTAGCCCATTGCCATTTGAGATTTTTAAAGGATTCTATGATGTCCCTGATTCTTGTCTTTTCCCGGATGTACTGTGCTATCTTGTGGTCTCTCCACGTGAGATCAATCTCCGTTAATTTTTTGCAAGAGGATTGTTCTTTTTTCTATTTTCTTCCCAAATAGAAATTTTCTCATAGAGGGCAAAGTTTCAAATTGACATCTTATTTTCAAGGGTTCGGAATCAACTAAATGACATATAATTGTACCTGTACTATAAAAAATGGGGTCTTCATCACTTTCTGTGGCGTGGACCAGTTCAATATTCTTGCGGAGCAGCCAGACACTCATCATAACTGACATATCTATGAAAAATCACCTATAAATGGCAAATACACTCGGTATTCGAAGGTTTGCTTCGCGGCCAGGCAATACATGCTTGACACAGGAGATACGACTTGATCGAAGTTGACTGAGCGATGAATGACTGGATGGTGTCTCAGAGGAAAGCTGTTAATCTCGTGTGCAAAAGCTAATTAACTAAAATTGCAATTGTTACCTTTCCTGTTTCAAAATTACCATTGTTCTAGAGAATTAGGGTTAGGGCTTCACGGTTATGGTTAGGATTAGTTTAAGGCCACTCATCTGCAATTATGCAGCTGGAGCGACGGCTATTTCAAAACGGGAAAGGTAACAGTTGCCATTGAAATGAATAAGCCCCAGATCGTTCTGATGTTCAAGTTCAGTAAGAACGAATAAGGAAGAAAGAGGTGTGAATGGCGCAACGGCTGAATGAAATCGGTGATCCCAGTTCAAACTCAGGTCAACACTTCTCACAAATGCCCCTCTGCCAATTATGGGAAAATAGCAGGGTTGCCTGGGCTCTCTAACCTATGGAAGCAACCAGTCTAGGAGAAGGATAACTCTGTATTTAAGAAAACAGTATTTAGGGTCCCTAAAGCAGTCAAACGTTCAGTCTCGTTCTGGCAACTCGTGACGACGCTAGTGCCAAGCTATGGGTCACGGAACATTCATTCCCAACAATTCATAGTGTAATACAATTCACCCCGAACAATTCTTAGCAGAGGATTGCGGAACATTCAACAATTCATTGCCAACAATTCATAGCTATAGAAAATTCATATCCAACATTTTAACCCGAACATTTCATTGCAGTGGGGTTCTGAACATTTATTCCCAACAATTCATAGTGTAATACAATTCACCCCAAACAATTCATAGCAGAGTATTACGGAACATTCAACAATTCATAGCCAACAATTCATAGCTATAGAAGATTCATATCCAACATTTTAACCCGAACATTTCATTGCAGTGGGATTCTGAACATTTATTCCCGACAATTCATAGTGTAATACAATTCACCCCGAACAATTCATAGCAGAGTATTGCGGAACATTCAACAATTCATAGCCAACAATTCATAGCTATAGAAAATTCATATCCAACATTTTAACCTGAACATTTCATCGCAGTGGGATTCTGAACATTTATTCCCAACAATTCATAGTGTAATACAATCCACCCCGAACAATTCATAGCAGAGTATTGCGGAACATTCAACAATTCATAGCCAACAATTCATAGCTACAGAAGATTCATATCCAACATTTTAACCCGAACATTTCATTGCAGTGGGGTTCTGAACATTTATTCCCAACAATTCATAGTGTAATACAATTCACCCCGAACAATTCATAGCAGAGTATTGCGGAACATTCAACAATTCATAGCCAACAATTCATAGCTATAGAAAATTCATATCCAACATTTTAACCTGAACATTTCATCGCAGTGGGATTCTGAACATTTATCCCAAGCAATTCAACTATTCATTCACAATAGAAAATCTCCAAAAGTTCTTCCCCAATCAAGTTCAACAATAATAATATCAACTACAAATCAATTACAATGAACCAAATTTCATTGCCTTCTAAGTACTAGTTATGTATGACTTTTCCCGTCCCTTAGACAACCCCGGTGAATGGAGAGGGGAGATTTGCTGCTTAGGCAACCGCCTATGCTCGATATTAGCGTGCCCAGACCTGCACCCCGGAGAGACTGAAAACAAGACTTTCTGGGCACGGATCCACAGTCTCATGAGATTGACAAAGAAAAGAAAATGTGTCTGATCATGGTTGTTGCCTTTTTAGCCCCCCCCACATAAGCTTACAAGCCTGGTTGCTGCAGAGTCAAACTGCTTCTACTGCCAACCGAAGATGATTATTGCAACTTTTGTATTGTATATATAATAGATAAATTCGCAGATATCTCAGACTTGTCTGTTTGGTACAGTTGGTAAGAGAGTCATCAAGAGATTAGTTGCTCGTAGTTTACAATTCACCGTAGGGTAACGTTAATTCTTATATATTGGTTTGGTTAAGCGTGACAGGATGTACAAGCATTGAAGAGTTTCCTCCCCTATATTTGGTGAGGATCGTTCTTGTTACGGGGGGAAGAATGAAGTCAACTTTTGATTTCGACCGGAGTTTGACAAAATTGTAAGTGAGTTGCCTCTTAATTCATTACAAGTTTCAACAAAGTTCAATTAAATAAAATCAACAATTGCTTGCAGCAACTGTGGATGCTCAACTTCGCATGGAGGGATCACAAGACAGCACAGTATATTAGAGAAAAGACAGGAGTCCGAGACATCATTGAAACAGAAAACTCAAATGGCAATGGGCTGGACATGTTTCAAGAATGTCAAACAACCACTGGACATCACGACTCACTCAGGGATCATATACTGAATTGTGGCCGACAGCTAGAAAGATGGCTTGACGAGCTAGATAAATTCAGAACGTACTCTGCGATGCCCATGAGAGAGAGAGGTGTGGCGATTCTTGGGGAAGGTCTATGTCCAACAACGATATCGCTAAAAGGCTGCTGCTGCTGCTGATGTGGCAGCAATTGTATATGTGTGTTTACTTACGTTCGTGTACTGCATACTATATTTTTTAAAATTTGCCAGATGTATTTTTCGATTCAGTTGGCGTATTTTCTAATTTGCACGTCATTTGCTGGCCATATCTTTACAGATTTCAGAAGAACAATTAGGAGACCTACAGTATTTACTAGTGTATGATGCAAGTAAATTTTAGATAAACAGTTTTGGTTAGTCATTCAATAGAAACTGTCAGGTGATCGACGTCTTTTAGCAGCGTGTTGTGTTGGGCGTGATGAAATGAAGAAAAATGAAAAAAAGGGGGGGGTCAATAAATAAGTTATTTCTGTCGCTTTTTGTTAGGGAGTGATCACGAAAAATGTCTGGATTTTAGAAAAACAAACTAAGAGATAAATTTAGCATGAACTTATATTGTAAATTGAACCAACCCCCACTAAAAAAAAAAACAAAAATATTTCGTGGAAGAATAAAAAAAAAACAAAAAAACAAAAACAAAACGACTTTTTTTTTGTTGACATCAATAAATTTTAAATTTTCAGCCATCTACCTCCATTGGTGCGGCCTGTGGGCGTGATACATACTTAGCCAAGCCGGACCGACTTGAAAACTGAGAGTTTTCGTGACAGTCTTGTTTGACGGTTTCAAAAATTCAGAGTCAAAATTGAGAGATAGTATTATACTCGAGAATAAAAACTAAATAACACAAACGCTGTATTTTGGAAACCAACTAACATACACATTTGGATCTTAATTATATCTAAGTTAAGTACATCCAAATGAAACAATAAAACTTTAATTCGAATCAATTTTTACTTTAGATTTAATTTTAAGTTCAACATTAAACTTAAATTCATGGTCATATTACGTTGATTTCTTAAAAATATATATATATATATATATATAAATATAGTTATACCCATGGGTCACATTAATAAGAGAGCAAAATATATTATTGGTTTTTAGCTACAAAGATTTGGGGTCGCATTATATTCGATATCGCATTGTACTTAGGTAAATACGGTTGTTATAGGATCAAGTCTTCTTTCTCCAGTATCGGCGAAGAACCTCTTCTTTTGCCACCGACAGTCCCACGCAATACCGTTGAGCTCCAACGGCAGTCACCTGCTGTACGCGTAGTGTAAGAAAAATCTATTGCATACACGTTCATTTTTCAGTGTCGTTCGCCTGTTTCAGTGTAGTAGCTGCGTGTGTTAGCTACGCGACTTCACAGTTGAAAACAGAGACGTACTAATGCTTCAGTGAGAAGTAAAAGTGATCACCAGTTGGCCACTAGTAAGACTCTCATTTCTTCTGGGAGGTGGCTCGAATTGTTATGTTTGCTAAATCGTCACATAGACAGAACTGCACACTTACAGGTGACGGGTGAGGTTTTCTTCGTCCGTTCATCTTTCTCTTTTCAAGAACAGCAAAACGTACAGACTCTCTTTCACTTAGTGAGACGTTTTCGGGCATAGTATATTGATATATATATACATATATATATATATGTATATACTATCAATCGGCAAGAACCAAGTTTCCATCGGTTATTTAGGCATTAAAAAAAGAAGTACTTGAAAGATGGCCTTATTTTGCAACAAAACGATTTTACAACGCTGCGAACGGAAGAGAAGAAGGCTAAACTATAGGAATATTATCAAAGTTTGCTGAACGTTTTCATTTATAGAAAAGGTAAGTAAAAAATATATATTTTTTACGAACATAAAAGTGTGTGTAGGTGTATGTATGCATGGATATTTGTGCGTATGCTATACTTTGCCTCGTTTATTGGAAAGTATGTATATATTGGTAGTTGCTTATTCATTTTTATTCATCTATCTCAGTCTGTTCATATCAATGTTAGTATCTATCTCAGTCTGTTCGTATCTATCTATCTATCTATCTATCTATCTATCTATCTATCTATCTATCTATCTATCTCAGTCTGTTCATATCTATCTATCTCAGTCTGTTCATATCTATCTATCTATCTCAGTCTGTTCATATCTATCTATCTCAGTCTGTTCATATCTATCTATCTATCTCAGTCTGTTCATATCTATCTATCTCAGTCTGTTCATATCTATCTATCTATCTCAGTCTGTTCATATCTATCTATCTATCTATCTATCTATCTATCTATCTATCTATCTATCTATCTATCTATCTATCTATCTATCTCTGTTCATATCTATCTATCTATCTATCTATCTATCTATCTATCTATCTATCTATCTATCTATCTATCTATCTATCTATCTATCTATCTATCTATCTCAGTCTGTTCATATCTATCTATCTATCTATCTATCTATCTATCTATCTATCTATCTCAGTCTGTTCATATCTATCTATCTATCTATCTATCTATCTATCTATCTATCTATCTATCTATCTCAGTCTGTTCATATCTATCTATCTATCTATCTATCTATCTATCTATCTATCTATCTCAGTCTGTTCATATCTATCTATCTATCTATCTATCTATCTATCTATCTATCTATCTATCTATCTATCTATCTATTCATCGCAGTCTGTTCATATCTATCTATCTATCTATCTATCTATCTATCTATCTATCTATCTCTGTTCATACCTACTTACCTGTCTACTTATCTATCTATCCATTTTCATATCTATCTATCTATCTATCTATCTATCTATCTATCTATCTATCTATCTATCTATCTATCTATCTATCTATCTATCTATCTATCTATCTATTTCAGTGCGTTATCAAATATCTTCTAACAAGATATTATTAGCTAGATGGATTATCACCGAGCACTCAATAAACTTTGCCATGTGTGTAACGAAGCGAAACAAATATCAATCTTATATAATCTTACCCCATACACTGATCTGTGGTTCGAACGGTAATGGGTGTGGCTCAGGCATCAATTCCTTACAGTCGAAATGTAAACATTAGATTTATTTTTGGCGCGCCACAATCTTCTTTTAACAGTTTACGGTCACCCAGTTGAGTACGGAAATCCTCCCAATCTGAACACATGCAAAAAATATGAATATCTATCGGCATAAAAATACTTGTGTCTGTTTTTGTTATCTCACCGTAGTCGTTGTGTGTTTGTCACTAAGGTGGGTGTTGGTAGAGGGGCCAAAGTCTAGACCTCCTTCCTTCTGTTGCCATCCTTCGAACAGCAAGGAAGCAAAGCCAGACAATTATTTTCGCGTCCCATGATACACGAAACAATGATTTTTGCGTCCTGTGATACACGAGGCAATGTTTTTTGTCAATTTCTCGAACGATCCATGAAGACTTATCATTGTTGGAGGAAATTGAGGGGTTTTACATTGCCATGATGCTAGTCCAACGGCCATCGTAGATTCACTTGCAGGAACAAAGGTCTCTAGTTACCCTGATATCTACCTATAACTAGGACCAGGAGAAGTAGATTCATGCCTTTCCAAATGACATTAGTACGAAGTAAACGCAAACTGTCGAAGCTAGGGTTTGAACCCGTTTTGCAGAGTGCATTCTTTTCCATACCATTAACCTTTAGGCCACCCGAACCTCTAGATAGCAGATAATGTTACCGAACAGCCCCATCCATCTTCATGCAATTCACCCTTTGTCTCCGATCAAGGCAGATTTTAGAAGCAAATACGGCAACTTAGATGTAAGAGGTGTGTATTTACGACTTGTTCTCTTTTTTTAAAGAGTCAACTCATTACTTGATGAATTGGAATGCACCCAAAGAGCCCATACTTCAGCCAATGCCATTATCAAGGGGTAGTAATCGGGTATGGATCCACCCCCAATTCTATCACTTCTTCCGTTGCCTATTGTAAACCGTTTCTTTAAGTTTCACGAAAATTAATTCAGAACTTTTGAAGATATAGTGTGGGCAGACATGAGATTTTTGCGATATTATGTGGTGTGGATATATAACTAAGACGAAAGGGAGGTAATTCTGCATGGATCCACTCCAAAATTTTACCTCTTCTTTCTCACTCTATCATACATCTCCCCACGAAATTTCATTGAAATCCATTGATATCTTGTTGACAGGGACGAAGACAGACAGAAAGATACGATTGAATACATATATCTTTCCAACTTCGTTGGCAGAGGTACCACCAACGCTAATTACCGACTTCTCAAGTCAACAAGTGTAGCGTGACGGGGTGGGGAGAAATATCGCCATCATGGAATGAGCCACAACTAACGTTTCTTTAATGGAAAAAAGAAAAAAAAACAAAAAAACAACACGTTAACATCAGCATAGGTTTCTTCAATTTTCAAGCTGGTCTGGTTGGCTGTCTATGTATGAATCGTGTCTATTTACTTCTAATGTTTACAAAGACAAAAAAAACAAAACGTTTTTTTGTATTCGAAAATTCCTCTACAAAATCGGTTTTTAGTTCAGAGACTCAAATTACGATGTAATTTTATACTGAATTGGCCCCTTAGTTTGTGTCCAACGGCTTGTTTTTTGAAAGTTTAAACTTATCTTTGTTTATCTATCTATCTATCTATCTATCTATCTATCTATCAATTCTCATATTTCATGAATATAAATGCGTGTATAGGTACTTGTCTTTGTATACATGAAGCATGAAAGTAGAGAGATAGATGAATATTAAGAGACTGAAATAGATAGATGCAGAGATAGATGAAACGAGGCCACTATGTCACAACTAGTCAATTCTTAGTTGACACATATTATATTGCAATACTGATTTATTTACACTTTGCCAGCACAGCGGGACATAGACTGTTATAACGTGGGTAAATATTCTCGTTCTTGTCATATGAGTACCACCAAATTATCACCATGAAACTTTAGACGCGGATATTGTGACTTTTAGAAGTATACAGTTAGGTACGTGTACTCATGAGATATGAAATACTTACCCAAAACCCAAACGTTTCATTAAAGTTTCTAATTAGAATGGACTTTATGTAAAATATTTATTGTATATTTATTTACTTATGGTGTCTCCTTTCGTCTACAGAATAACTTCAATGCATCTCCATTTTGTGGAAGGATGGGCCATGGGTTAAGGGTGAGGCGATAAAATTCTTGAATGGATCCAGGGTTGTTGTTTTTATTCGATTGAAAGAGATTTTTTTTCGAAATATTTAGACATAATTTCGAATTATGGAAAATCGAAAATTACTCAGCTACCCGACTTTGCATCGTAGCTGTATATGAAGTGATTTTCATTCAGTTTCAAGCTAGTGGTGGCGTAAGCACGCATTCTCTGGGTGCTTTCTAGTTTTATAAGCAAAATGAAAGTTACTTCTCTCGACTTTTGTTGGGTAGTGAGCACTAAAAAAAGTCTGAATTTCCTCCAAAACAAGCGCAAATGCTGGCGGGTACAAACACAGGGATCACTTTAGCATGAACTTACATTGCAAATTGAACCCCCCACATATCAAAAACTTATTTGGGTGGCATTTTTGAAAAACAAAAGAAGCGTTTTTTCCAGACATGATAGACATATAATTTCAGCCCTCTAGCTCAATTCACATGGTCTTTATACGCGATACACACATAGCCAGCCACACTTACTTAAAAATTGGGGAAATTTATGCTGACAGTTTGGGTAACAATTTTGGTTAACGGTTTGTAATATTTCGGTGTTTATTTTCATCATCATCAGAACATATTGGAATTATTTAACGCATTCAGGTTTTAGTTAGGATATAGTTAATCTATCATGACAAGTTATTGTTCTCAAAGCAATCGAAAAAATATTCTATCAAGTCTGGCACATGGGCAAAATTGTGGAGCATCTTGTGAGAATCGAAACTAATAGCAACTTTTGTTAGCCTAGAAATCTTCATTTTAAGCCTATATTCCAGATTTTGGCACTCCAAGGCTGACCATTGTCGGTAGGGGGCTTGGAATACTGACTTCACAATTCTAAGGTACAGATATACAGGTGGAGTAGTAGTCTCGAAAAATTGGTCCGCAGACCTCTGGGGTCTGTCATATAATGATCGGGGGTCTGCAGTTTGGAATTTGAAAAATAGATCTTTTCGTGCAACTTTTTTGAGCAGGCCCTCTCCACGTTGATGTATATATGATATAAAAAGTAAATCCGACTGCATGTTAAACCTGACTTGGGAATCAAAATATCAAATATTGAACCTGGCATTACGAATCTTGTGGCAGAGAAACAATATCATTCATCGTACAGTTATTGAAAAACATAATTACTATACACTGAGCTGAAGTATATATTTGGATTCGAACGAGTTTAATCAATCTAAAATGAAAATGATTTTTAGGGGTCAAACTTGCTCATTAACGTTTTTGAATGCAATCTAGAAACCATATACTAAATACAGGGTTCCGCCGG